>JAIPRN010002114.1:0-34505 GCA_025469175.1 Geopemphigus sp. TES_GeoC_2020 | reverse complement strand
TATATATATATATATTTGGTATATACTTAATTTTCGACTGCTTTGTACGTACGCGGTGCGTGAGATATCGATGTCCTCTCGCCGTCTATCCGTGTACGTATATATTGTATACATGTGTGTACACGTATTTAATCTACCTGAGTATAATGTTACACACGGAAATCTATACAAACTCGTTTATTTGTTAATATATGCGCATTATTATTATATTGTATATATAAAATAGTGTACGGCCGTCGCGTATACGAAATGCGCCCAGAAAAATAACGTTCGCCTAATAATGCGAATAAACGCATTCGTTACTCTAAATTCGGGTATATTACGCGTTTCACGTGTGTCTACGCAAGTCTTAAACCGCCGTGACGTTTAAATTGAATTTAGAGACACTCGCTGCAAAATTCGAATAGAATATTCTCTCCTTCGATACAATGCCTCGCACGAAACATCGGTCAGCGAACAAGTTACGGCGTTTCCGAGCTTTAATTTTTACGAACGATAGCGCCGTAACTATAACAGAATTTAGAAAACGACGTTGTCAATCCCAAAACTACATGTGTGTTCGCCTTTTCTGACTTGAAATCCAACATAAATGATCGACGTTTTACGATTTTGCCGGATAGATAGACGGCAATAATAATGAGTAGCTACGGTTTTCATAATTCGCGGGGTGCAGGCTGAATAATACCAATCTGCTGCGAACGTAACGGATGCGTTCCGGTGAAAGGCAAAGTCGTAATTGTTTCACGGGGTGCGTTTAAAATTCGCGTGCCGACAACAGGAGAAACGTATTTTCGAATGTTTTTTACGTTACACGAGGTGTGATCGGCCGGCTTCGTTCGAGAATTAATTTACGGTATATTAATCTTAAAAAATATTCGCTAGAAATTTCGAAGTGTACGTTTCCTGTAAAATTACGCTCACGCTACGTGAATCTGGTAGTAGTGTACGTGTCGTATTCGTACGATTATTTTTATTTCCCTACCGAACATGGTTCCG
Source organism: Geopemphigus sp. TES_GeoC_2020 (assembly GCA_025469175.1). NCBI lineage: Eukaryota > Metazoa > Arthropoda > Insecta > Hemiptera > Aphididae > Geopemphigus > Geopemphigus sp. TES_GeoC_2020. The sequence goes on along the minus strand of JAIPRN010002114.1, from coordinate 33,509 downwards.
TGGGGGAAAGGGTTCTGGTACGTCGTCGGTCGTCATGTTTTGCGTCGACATGGCCTGCCGTCGTCGGACCGTGGACCGGGTATCCGGTTACTATTACACACATATATGGGCATACGATATATACTAATAATAATAATACGCGACGACGACGAGCATCGCGCGCACGCAACAAGTCTATCCCGTTTACACGGCTCATCGAGTCGAGTTTTTCCATTATGCGGTGTGCCATATGTCGGATACATGGCGGCGGCGGCGGCGGTCGATGTACAATAACGCAAAGACGTTATATTGATCCGCGCGTTTGCTGAAAAAAACCGGTTGGCTTTGTGTCTCGAGCGGTACGCCGCCGCTGCCGAAGTCGTCGTAACCCTATACGCATACGCTTCCATACACACACATACACACACACATACGCGTATACCACGGTCACGGTTACCGTGGACGCTCCATTTTCCGTATATGAAACTGGTCGGGCTCGTGCGCGCGCCCGAGTATACTATATCGAATTAACGTTTAGAGAGCGTGTCGCGTCGCGTCGGGCGCAATAACGATAATTATCGCCGGCCAATGGACGTCGCAGCGTCGATGTTCGTCGAAATATTTTATTCTTGTCGTCCGCGACAGTTGCTACGTCGCGCGTATAAAAATAATAACGCACCGACGGTTTTGGCGCGATCCATCGCGCCGGGTAGAAGACACCATCATGCACTCATCACGCACATGGTCGTCGGGGGAGGAGAGGACGCATCGTCACCGTCGATGACACATGTGTGTTATGTCAAAATAAAGAACGCGCCCGCTCGTGTGTGTGTGTGTTGTGGAAAAGGGGCTGAGTGCATATCGTGTCTCTCCATTGACAAACCGTCGTTGGTGGGCGCAAGCACACGCGCTACGGGTGTTATCCCAGTATAAATTCTCTCTCTTTCTCTCTCTCTTTATATATATATATATATATATATGTGTGTGTGTGTGTGTGTGTGTGTGTGTGTGTGTGTGTGTGTGTGTGTGTGTGTGTGTGTGTATAAGAAAACATTGTTTTAATACGGACAGCGTGACGCCCCCGCGACCGGATGAAAATAAAATAATAAACGTTTCTATACTTAGCGGCCGCGTTGTTGTGTGTATGAGTGTATAATAACGGCCGGTATAATGTGTACCGCGGGATTGGTCGATCACGAAAACGACGAGCTTATTTATAATTCGAGCGTTTTTCGCGCGTGCACGAAGCTTTAGAAGCTTGGGCGGGCCCTTTGCTCGAAGAACGTGCATAGAGTACACGTGTGTGTTTTTAAGGTTTTTTTGTTTTCTGTTCGCGCTGTTGTACATTTTGTAAATATTTTTCGTATTATACGTTTTCCCGTACGATTTGGGCACTTCGCTCGGACGGTGCTACACGCAATTACTAATACGACTGACAACAATTATCGCCGGAGCGTCATGACTGTTATGGACAACAACGCGTCGCCCACGGTTGCACCAGTCGGTGGTAATCGAAGAATACCATTTTGGCGTGAACCAATTTTACGCTACTATACAATTATTGACATTTCGAAATTCGTACTCCGTTAAGTAGTTCGATGTTAATAATTAAGGTTGCCGGATCCCACATGTTATAGGAAAACGTAGGAACGTTTTTCATAATCTCGTAGAAACGTCAGATTTTAATTATTTGTTTTTTTTTTTTGAAAGAGGTAAGCTTTTTACGAGTCGCGTTAGATTTCGATTGTCAAAAGCCGTAATGAACGTCCGAATGTTATTTTGTAAACGCGTCTTCCCGGCACTATTTTAAAGTATAATCAACAACCCGAGTCTCGTGATACCGTATTATTTAAAGTCTACTTGTTTCAAACGAAAACACGATGATTGAAATCTGACTATTGCGCGAGAGGGATTTAATTATTGCGAAACGCGGTGAATATATGTCGGTTTGGAATACGTTAAAGGTGATTTGGTCGAGTCCCGAAATCGAAAAAATAATTTTCCGAGTTTTCGAGACATCCTTAATTAGAAAAATTTCGACTAGGAGGGGTACATTTTCGATTACTATTCGTATGGCCTATACGGAAACTGTATAAACACGAAGGATTGTATGGGTAAATTTTTCAAGTTTCGAAGTTTTCTATACGCGGTACTACGCCGTTAGAAATAATTATTCCGCGTTCGTCGCATTATATATATATATATATGACAATATGTATACGCGTATTATAATAATGGATCCAAATGATTTGACTAAACTCGAAGCCATGTACGAAACAACGCCATATACGTGAATAACATACTTACAATTCAAACGTACTCGGACGAATATTTCTTCGTTAACTATTACGTAATACACGATTGCATTTCACGCGGTTGCGTCGCGTAACACGCGATAGGTGGGGTGGTTATTCACTACTCGTTCGCTTTGTATATAATATATATTTCATTAGGCCCCCCCCGTTTCATCGATACGGTTGTCGGTATCGGTATGCGTTTCAACACTGTCACCTGGTCTCCGGCCATATAAACTACTAACTACTAACTACTACTACTACAACTACTACTACTACTACTACTACTACTACTACTACTACTATTACTACTACTAGTATTACTACTCTTACTACTACTACCACTACCGCTTTTCGGCCATAATATTATAATAATATAAGCGAGGCGTAGTCTCTTATATACGGATATATATATATATATATATGTTATGTTGTACACGGAGAGTGTAATAGTCGTACGCAGCAGGCGACGACCCCGCGCGTTTTTACAATCGAGTCGTCGTCGTCGTTGGCCGCGGTCGGTAATTAGCCCCCGAGGAGCGCGCCTACACGCTGTGCCGAACCCGTTGTCGAGGTGTCTTATGTGTATACCTATACGCGTTTTCGTATAATATACACTTTTATATAGGGGTTGATAACGTTTATATATATGCATACACGCGTGTGGTACGCTATATCGCGTTTCACTTTTAACAACAACGATATTCCGCATGTCCTCCGCATCGCCACTTCACCGCCATTCAACCGTCCACGTTCGTCACTTGCGGCTCCGCGACCGTAATCACTCTCTACCCTATCCATATTATTGTAGTACGTACCAGTGACGTAAACGGAATACGGACGGTTTTCATATACGCGAAACGGTATATATATATATATATATATATCTGAATATCACATGTACGCCTCGTCTCCGCGATTAAAATTTGGTGAAAAGAGAATGAAAAAAAAACGGTCGTCCGATTGGGGTGTGTGCCTGAAAAACGTTTCTCATCCCCACAAATAGTATATAATACATATACATATTGGTACGTAGTACCTAACTGTATCACGTTACCTGTAGTACGTACGCGAGTAATGGGCCCCGGGGAAAAGGGATATTTATGTCCGTACTTCTCGTTACGTATTTTTATTACGTTCTTGGTGCACGTGTCCGTACATCGGCGATGCGATTACATATTCGTCTAATAATCGTCGTACGTTGTTGATTACAACAATAGCGCAGACGGCGGGATATTTGTTTATCTACTTGTTGATTCCAGCCGTGTTGAGATTATGCAAACGTCAAAGAGAAAGGCTCGCCGCTGCTAACGGAGGAAAAATGTCGAACACGAAATTTTGAACGGCGTTTTTAATTTAAAGTCATCGGATTTTATTGTTGCGAAGTTCAAGTACCAAGTTAAATATATACGAACCACGAAAGAGGTTTTCCGTAAAACTTCTAAGGAGACACTGTGTGCTTCTTATGTATTATAGATTTACACCACGAGTGATTGTCGTTTTCGGTACATTTTTCGATAAATTCGACTACATAACAGTTCATTTATATATACAATATTACGCGCACGGACTACTGCTCTTGTACGGAGAACGTAGTAATATTTATTAATATATATAAACGAGGCCGTAGGTAACAATAAACGAAAATAGGACGGTCGATGTATATACACATAATAACGAAGAAGAATGGCGCGTGGAATCGATTGCCGGGACGAGATTGTGGCAGACTTCCGTTTAAGCGACGCGACGGGACTGCTGAGGCCGGCCGGTCGGTCGTCGTCTTGACAATGGCGCGCAGCCGTCGGAGTTTGTGGATTTCTCTGGTGGCGGCGTTTCAGGTTACACACACACACGCTTCTCAATCGGGTCACCTGGCTTGCGGTCATCACGTGGCCGCGTCGGTATATGAAGGCGTATAAGCCGCAGCTTTGTAACACGCGCGCGCGCGCACACGGACGAACGTATACAACGATATAATAATGTGTGTGTGTGTGTGTATGTGTACCTTCAACGACAGGTGGTGATGGGGATGGATCGTATCTTTCGCGGAAGACCGAAAAAAATAAATAAATAATAACCCGGAGTCGAAAGACTTTTCCTTCTCCTCAGGCGCGCGTGTGCGCCCGCGTTTGGTTCGCCCTAATAACGTACTAAAAAAACTGCAAGATGGTGGCCGGCGGTCATACGATACGTTCACGTATTATATTATCATTATCGTCGTCGTCGTCGTCGGGACTGGAAGATACGGTCTGTGTCGTCGTCTTTGTCGACCGCCGTCGTTTGTCGTTACCGGTGGACCGTGCGCCTGTAGACAGTTTGGTGCGTGCGCACGTACGCCAAAAGCGAATCGTATTTTTCGTTACTCTCTAAATAATAACCGAACGCGCGTTTTTTTCTTCATTCATGGTTTTCAACCACCCGGACGACCCGTACCGTTTATCCGCAGCGCACAGTTTATACCTGTTTGGTTAAGCCGACGTGTGGTGGCGCGCACATCCGACGCGGTGGTCCGTCGCGCATCTTCTTAGGTTCGCGTCCGCTCGTATTAAGCGTCTAGTTTCGTAACATCGACGTACACGTTTTATCGTCGATTAACATATATTTATCGAGATTATATTATATTATATATATATATATATACGAATTATAGATTAAATTTTGTGTTAAAAAAAAATCACGTATCTAAGTATTACGTCCGCCGACGAATACGAGGAGATTATTGCTTTTGGCCTTCACTCGGCGGAATCGATCAATGTTTACCCTAATTACTGCCGCACTATGCGTAAAATATTTTATACAACGTCGTTTATTATATGTTCTTCGCGTAGCAATAGTAGTATTCGGGTTATCTGTAAAACGACTCCGGGGGTTTTAAAGCCGAATATGAAAAACTGAAATTCGAGAATAGGCTCGAATACGCACGGGTTTGACGGTTATGTCATCGAGCTTTTTCGATACCATCGCTATACAGCCACGGTGTGCGCGTATCCAAACGACAATCGATTTTCGTCACGGAAGCGGATGGCTTAGACGGTTCGCGTCTCGAATTTTTACCGCGTACGTTCCTCCTCGACTATCGAAACGATTAAGGTCTCCGAGCTTCTCGATGGCCACGGAATAGGCCCTCTACATTCGTCCGACCCGAATCGACGACGGTCGTGCGCTTATCCCGAACGCGGTAACCCGTCGGACTAATGGTTTTGCCCCGGGGGCTCGACATATTACCTGTCGTACTCGCGGCGAAACATCCGCGGTACCGAGTCTGTTTCTGTAAGCCGTGACACGCGCGCGCCGCGCTTTTTGCGGTGGGCGTCACCGTTGCGCGGCGTCACCGTCCTTCGTCCGGAATACGTTCGAAACGGCGCGGATAAAACTCGACGACCCGCCGTTCGTAAAGTAATTCCACTACTAATCTGGATTGTCCAATAACACCCGTTCGTTCGCTACGGTTTTTTAAGACGCCCTCCCGGACGTTCTCTTTAACGGACGTCCGATATAACGCGTGGTTACCGTCGTTTGTGTATTAGTCGACGCCGTCGTAGTCGACGTTTAAATGCGCCGACATGTACATGACGTGTACTCCGTTCGGCTACCCGTGTTGTATACGGTTGTCGAACGTACTGTATAAGTACGTCGTATAGATAGTATGACGTTACGCGATTGTAAAACTATACGCGTAGGAACGTAAGTTTTGCGCTTGTACATACGTTATTCCGTTCCGTTAAAACGGGATTTAAAAAAAAGACACGATCGTGTATTTTATATACGCGCACCGTGGCCGTGTGGGGTTTTATACACAATTTATTACGGGGCGCTCTTTCGGAAAACCGTTTAACCTCGCACGGTTACACACACAAAGGTCGTTAATAAATAATTTATCGCGTTGTTATCGTCGTTGTCGTCACTGTACTGTGTGTGTATGTGTGAAAGAGAGAGAGACTCGCCATACGGGAAGGGTAGCGATGACGTCGTCAGTTAAGGACGGGGCGAAGGCGAAGGGTCGACCTGTATAGCGAGTGGTGTACACTCGACGGTAGTCGGTTGACTACGAAGAGAAACTCCCCACTATCCCGCCTTCCCGTAAAATCCGTCGGCGGCCGAGGGCGCAAAGTCATTAAGATCGAACGACGGCGGGAGAGACGTAACGACGACGAACGCGTATAAATAATGTCACCACCGTGCCGTTTCGAGTGTTTGACAAACAGACGGATTGTCAAATTTTAATTGCGTGTCGTTTATACATTGTTATTATTCGGCTTTTGCCTTTTTTCCGTCCCGGCGCGATGACGTGCAGTTATTCCGCGACGCTGGCGTATAATTTCGTTTATATATTTATGTATGTATATACATTTATACGTACGTACACACATTTCTAATTCCGTCGTACCTCGTCCCGAAAAAATGTTTATAGTTTTCGACAGATCGCGTTCAAATCGTTGGTGCCATTGTGTTTCGTCAGTTAGTTTACTATACAGTGTAAAGATTCGAATCGATTTCATTGAGCGGGTTGTTTTTCAATCGAAATTAGGTTTTATTTGGCGTAACGCGTGCGCGACATACGTACTACAATTGCCATGGCAACGTCTTACATTTATACAATATTGAGAATTTCTTATTACGTTCCTGTTACAATCGTTCATTTTTTAGTCGTCATTGATTCTCCTCGAAATGACCAAAAATCCATCGGAAATATAAGGGGAGCGGTGGAGACGAGAAAGAAAAAAAATTAACAGGGAACTATGTAGCGTACGAACACTGAGTTAAGATCGCGCGTGAGCTTCTCGACGTAATCGAAGACTTCAAGGAGTAAAATAAAAATAGTTAGCTAATGTAGGGAAATTACGCAGAGAAAATCGAGAAGTAGTTGTCGTCGAAAAAACGGACGTCCTCTGCCGAAGTTGTGAATCACTCAAATCGTTCGGAAAGCGCCGTTTCGATAGAGAAAATTAATCTTTCGCGACTTAGAAATTACCCGAGTCGCGTTTTTCGTTTACAACAGTAACTAATCCATAATTTATACATATTTTTACGGGGGAAGCTCGCAGAGTTACAGCTAATAGTATATCATACAATATATCTATTTGATGTTATTGAGGGATATAAATATATATTTAAAGGTTTTGTGACTTCAAAACGAATCAGATACGCTGTATTTGTTACGTAGATACAAAAAGTAGACAAACGCGATTTTTTATCGAGAAGTACGTTCACAAATTTTATTCCGAAACCCGAATAATTTAACGAAAACGTTTGTAAAGTTTTTGTAAACGAGAGCTAATGCTCGAAATTGGTAACGATCGTTGTGGGAGGGAGAGGATTTTTTAATTAAAAAATTAGATCGTATTGCTGTGGAAATAAACATACGTTGATTGTTTAAAATTTCGCTTGATCGAAAAACAAAAAATGTTTTATTTCACGTTTAAAAGTGGACCGAAGTCTTGTAGTTTACTATATAGAATCGAAAAAAGTTCTATACAAAAATAATTCAATATCTTCGATTGGAAAACATTTTAAATCATTCCATATTCTGTTCCGAGACTATATTTAATATATACACATACGCGAATATTTTATTTGGTATTTTATGATTCTCGCTCTTTCCACTATTATACTATAACGTGTAAGGATGTATGGTACAAGCGTATGCGCGTGGGGAGAAAACGGCTTTTGTACGCCTGCGAAGTATATTATTATATAATTTATCAGGAAACTTACTTGAAAGCGCGCGTCACCTGGGCCGTCGCCGCACGCGTGAATTTGAAAGAAAACATCAAACGCCTCTTATAATAAGCCCCACGCTGTGACCGACACGCGTACTTACTTATCCGGCGGGCGCCTTTGACGCGCCGCGCTCGAAAACAATTTTAATTCTTATTTATAACACGGACCCGCCGTACCGCTTAACGAAATTTCGTCACCGTCAACCGTAGTCAATATCCTTAAGCGATCGCGGGTACGAGATTTTTATTTTAATTTGATTTTTACCCTTCCCGACGATGTGTTCGTTCCGTTGCCGCAGCAGCGGATCGCGTTCCCGTCAGCGAATAATCTCGCAACGTGAACGCACGATACGAGTGCGCCACACGCTTGCTCTTTAAAATACATTACGCCCGCGTATTATAGTGTAATGCACGGGATAGTGCGTGTGGATCGATTCTACGTTAACTGCTCAAGACCGCTATTTCGTCGCTACAATAAGCAAGACCGAAAATATACCTATTTAAAATCGAATTTTGAAAATTGTCTTACCGTTTGACGGTTAAAATATCAAATTATCGTTCCGATAAAATCGTAATCGTATAGAAGTTAACGAAGAACGGTAATTTTCGCGTTTGATTTCGTCGTATTATACGACGCTGTTTTGTTAATTACGCGTAATTAACTTTGTTTTAAAATTACATCTGTCCGATAATGTACGTTTCGATCAATGTGTTTAGACACTCGAACAACTAAGTTATACGTAACGTTGTGCGACGTTTGCGGTGTCTTCTATTTCTGTCGTTATTTCGTTCTCCACATCATTCATCGATGAAAACTACAGAACTTGTATTTTGGATAATATCGCCGTAAGAATAAATAACTAACCGTTCGATTTGGCGATCTGGGGAACCAACCATAAGCGCAATGCCAAAAGATGAGTGAAACGTTAAAAATGTCTCCTAGTGAGATTCACGAGCTATATGCGTAGTTGCCGCCCTGTTTTGTAGGTAAATTGCACCTCGTTCGTATTTACGCGTTTCGTCCGTAGTTCAAGGAGCGCGCATTAAAATGGCTTATGTATCCGAATTATAATCGTCCGAGAATTTCCGTAATAATTTTCGAAAAAATGAGGGCCGATGACCTTGTCGGCGGTATTCCACTCCAAACAGTCACTTTACGACGAGGTAATTTTCGAAAAATTATTTACGTAAATTCAAAACGAACATCGTCGGACGCAATCCGTGTTGTACATATAATAACATTCGCGAGCTGGTTTCATCAATTCGACAAGTTCGCGACAGAAGAAAGTTAATGGGAGTCCGCAACGCGTTTTTTCCGACCACTCGCGAAAAACTCGGATGCCGGTACGGACGTTAACTCAAATATTTCGCGTAAAGTTCTACGCGTTTTGTCGAACGCCTTGAACGCTGATCGATATATATTTACATTTAAATTGACCAACGTACTAGGTAGACGTACGTATATTATTGCATCCTGCGCCGTCGAGAAAAAAGGAAATTGTCAGTTACTTTCTTCCCCTTTTCAGGCCCGCACGCTGATAAATCAATTTTCGACTGCCGGTTGATGGCGCGTATATATATATATACATATACAACGGTCGTTGCTTTGGCGAAACATCGAGCGTAGTACATATTATATTATTTTAAGCGCGTATATACGTACATTATTATTGAGTATATTATTACGACGGAGACACCTCTGACGACGACCCTACGGGATATCTAAACGTAGCGCGACGAGTTTTCTTTTCCCTTTATTCTACCGCCCGTTCTCCTTCATCACCCACATCACAATCTGGTAAAGTTTTCACGTTTCGCGCGTAGTCGTCAAATTTGGTTTCCGAAAACACACGGTCACTTTTGTCTTGTCGCCATTACACCATTTCCCGTCGCAAGTACAACAACGCGCGAAGTTCACGTCATTGAATAATATATAGGCACGCCGATACGCGTTAAGTAGTGTAATACCTCGGAAATTTCGTTCGTTTCGTTTCGAAATGAAATTTCGAAAATACGACCGACCGTATCTACACGATCGCAGCTTAAGTAGGCAACTATACACGATCGTGTCGTCGTTTATTATTACTACCGGTCTCCGAAAACATCGGGTTTTACAACAACCGTCCGCGTAAAAATCTTTCGACCCGGTTGTTTTTTAAGGCCTAAATGACCGATAATTTATATATTTGTTACTCGTTTTACGTTACGTAATAATATGCTAATTCGGCGCAATGGCGGCGGTAGTTCTTCTCCTCCGCCCCTGGGATCATACTCGGGCGTAGACGTGTTACGATGGCGAGAGTCACGGGCAGTATACGTACGGAACAAACGCGTCGTATTATCCCGTACTAGGTGCGTGTACGTGGGTTTTTGTCGTTTATACGCGACAAAGTGTAGTAACGTTATTTCGGACTTTTTCTATTCCCGTTTTTTCCCCTTACCGAATACAAAAAAAAAAATAATATAATCTTACCGCGGGGGTGGACCGTTGAGGGGAGGGATCCTAACCTAACTGTCCGTTATACAATCGTCGCGCATATATATATATATATATATTATTGTTATAGTGTGTGTGTGTGTGTGTGTGTGTGTGTATGCAGTAGACCGTGTTACCCCCTGTCGGTATACGTAGAGGGGCGTGACCATTGTGTCATCCCCCGTCACACTGATTACGTGACGACGACGACGACGACGACGACGATAATTATCGCACCCCGTCTTTTGGTGGAGCGGTTACGGCCGGATAACGATAATAATATTATTATAATACGTTGACGATGTGTAGTGCGTGCCCAGGCAAAATAATCTATAATGTAAATTATACGTTTATTTAAGTTTTACATTTTATCTAGAAAAAACGTACGCGCGCGCTCGCACACACACACACACTCACGTTTTGTGAATAATTCGGTTATTGTCCGTCACATTCGTAAATTATTATATATGCCGTTATTGAAATACGCGTGGTCTAATATTATCGTCGGAAAGAACGAAAAATAATCGCGCTACACGAATGTATTATATTCGAAAATCTTTTTGCCGATTTCGACAATTTGTGTACAATATAGTGTACGTATTATATGTACACACACACACACACACACACACAAACGCTGCGCGGGCGCGTGAACGAACGAACTTATCGCAGTGTACGTTTACAGTGAAAGTGAGCTGCGCGCGTGGTTATTATTGAACGCCGTACGTGTTCTTATAACGTACGGTTTTTTTTCGTGTCATAATAAATAGTTACGTAACGAGATAGTTTATCGACGTTTTTTTTCATTGCCCCGTGTCACTCTCGTATTCCTTCGAAAAAATTACGATCGAACGATTTGCGGTTGTGACGTCCGTTCGCGTCTATATTCGCTCGTAATTATTTTCGACAACATTATTATTGTTGTTGTAATCGCCGCTATCGTTTGGTACCTATGCCGCCGCGTGAACGAAATATACTAATACCGTACAACGTGCGCGCATATCGTTAATGGAACGACAATTCGGTTTTGGCAAAACGAACGTAAATTCTCGGCGAATAATATTACAGTACCTGATAAAATGTCGTTTGTGTGTATGTGTGTATCATCAAGTACACCGTACAGATACGATGTAAACGAAATAATTTAGACGCGAACGAACGAAGTTTAATGACCTAAATACGTTATATCGTGCAACAGCAACGATCGTAACGACGTATGTACATAGTTCGCGATGAATAACGAGATGAATGACATATATAGTGTGTTTCGAGTCGTCGGGGAATAACGACTAGCGTCTTGGAAAATAAAAACCGTAATCGGCGCTCGTTTCGCCTAAAAGTGCGTTTATCTTACGGCCACAGAGTCGCGCGGTGAAATTCGAGTAACGCGACGCTTTCATAAGCGCGTTGTAAATTAATAATAACAAAAGTATTCATTCGGACGCGAAGTTACGTACGGCCCGCCCGTTTATGGCGCGCAACTACGAATTACGGAAAAAGTCCCCCTTCACCCACCCCCCTTAACCCACCGCAACCGTTGAATAAATAATACCTTTCGCTCGAATTGGTAGCGAACACGATGTTACGCGTTACACGGGGAAATACAATATCGAGCGTTAATCCGTATTTATCGCGTACAATATTACTACGTTAAACTATATTTATTACACATTGGCGCGTCATGCTCGGTCCGTAGTACGATGACGTCGTACTACGAACATACAAAATCGACTAGCGCGCAAAAACGGACACGATTTTCGAATTCGTTACAAACGTTCGGGCCGTAGACCACAAATATTGGAGACTGTAATGTCACGCGATAAATGCTGAGTACGTACCGTATACACACGTACATTGCCCGTACACTCGGGTATATTATATAACGCGAAACATATATATATATATATATATATTACAACGATTGTAATAAATCGAGACCGTTGCGTTTACGATATATACGTTTTTCGCGCGTGTCTTATCGCGGTTTCCGTGACCGTTCTATTACCGGCTATCTGTACATTCGTAGACGTTTCGTGTTTTAGACAATTTTTAATCGACACGTGCGATTAATACATTTTATAACGAACACACGCACGTTTAAATATTAGATGTATTTTTACCCACGTGTGTATAATTGTATAATATTGTATCATCGACCCGATCATCGATCGCGGGGTGGCGGTGGCGGCGGTTGCGGTGGCGGTGGCGGTCGGCGTGAGATAAATGATGTTGTACGTGTAGGAGAGGTGACAAAGAGAAAAATTACCCGGAGTCCGTATTAGGGCCCGGCGGCGGCGAATACAGATGTTATAGATGGAAAAAAAACGTCCGAAACTGTTTAAAAAAACGAAATAATAATAATAATAATAATGAACGTCGATCCCGACCAACGCGTCGGTAATAATAATATTATTACCGGTGCCGGTAATGTCCGCCCGTTGATGAACAACAATCAGTCAACCCGAGAGCGTTTCGTAAAGGCGGCGCGCGGCAGAGCTCCCTTGCACGCCCGGACGTCGTCTCACGCGTGATGATGTCATGACTTGGCCAGGCTCATCGCTCAGTCCCGACACCCTTCCGTCAGGTAATTGAGTCGTCGCGACCCGAACGACGATTCATTATGTACGATGGCGGTTTTATTTATTTATTTTTTCATATATATATATATATTTTTTTTTTTTTCATTTTGGAACGGCGTAAAAAAAACGTATCCTATAATATAATATCGGACGAGGTTCATCAACGAAATTAATAAGCCCTCGCGGGACAACGCAAACGGTGCCCAGATGTCTGGTTGTGGTCTGTGCGTGCGCGCGACCCACTGTACGCCGGACGGTCTCCGCGATAAGGGAAAAAATACGAGACGACGGCGACGGCCTATATATGTATATATTATATACGAGTTTATATATATATATACTCGGATGGATAGTAATAGTGTTGTCGTGTTACATTCGAAACGTCGCGGCTTTCCAATATGGAAAACGGTCCGACGAACGAGTCGAATTTAATAATCGCGTTTTCGTGGACGGCGATGGCCGCGGCCGTTGCATCTCGCGCGAATAATAATTTGGGCGAAATTCGATGAAAAGTTCGGTACGGCAACCGCGCGTGATAAAGCAATAAGACGTATTTCGATATCCCCGTAAAATTATTCGTTTAAAATTCTATTTCGTATTTGAAACGAGTAAACCGAACGCCGATATGCCTGTATGGCGCGTAACCCCAAAACGCGTGTAATTCGTGCGTGTACAACAATCGAAGCGCGTCGTTAATGTAGATTAATCCAGAGACGTGACGATAGGTAATTATTTAATGTTTTTCGACCCGTTGAAATTTTAGGCGAGGCGGCTGTTGGGAATCGCCAAAATACGACGTCGGGGGTTAGACGATACCGAATGTAGAAATAATTAACCTAAAACGCGTTCGAACGATAGGTTGTAGTCGAGCGTAAATCGTGTATATTGAAAAACCACGAACCACTAGACTGTTCACGATTAGAAGTCGATTGTTCAATAATATTAGATACGGATTGACTATTACGCGTATATCGGATTATTACGTACGAAAAGTATCTATAATAAAAATACGTATTTACTCGGGTCTTAAACTATTCGCGCAAATAACGCGTCCGTGGGAGGCGCGAGTAAAAAATGAAATCAACTCCGATTCCGAGCTTTTAAGCAAAACTGACGAAAGAGAACACGTTATAATAAACGACTATCCGCAACAGTGATACTAAAAACGCCGTGTTCGTTCAATCTAATTTCAACTAAGCACTCGTGTACTATCTCCGTAACATTTGTCTAGACATTTATATTTATACGTCGATTATTTCAAGAAACAGCGTACGATATGTCCGCCTAATTGTTGTACGTAAAACTGTAGATGGAGGATAAACGTTTAAATGTAACAAGTCGTAGTTTACGAACAAATATTAATAATGCGCATTCCCGATTGCCTTCAACGAAACGTGTGCCACGCGTTTGATTTATAGGAGCTAATAGTGTCCAAAGTATAAAATGTATTTTAAAAGTATCGAAATAATATAACGATTTCGTAAAATCGTAAAACGTAAAGATTTTTATACAAAAATCACGTGTAGGTTAATCGCGTATTATCGCGAGCAATTTGGGTTTTTATAATATTCTTCAAAAAACGGACGGACGGATGAGACAATTTTCGGATCGTTGTATTTAAAAAATGTTCGATACGTTACTGTGGCTAACGATGTATAGTTTTTCGTGTTGTTGCATTATTATTGAAAATAAGTCGCGTTTAATCCACGACGATAATGTCGCGTGAACTTTTGATTTTATACCTACGGCCGTGTCCGATTGGACTAGATGTAGTAGTACATTGACTGATATATTTCGCGTACTGATACTAACGCGTGTATAATATGCGTTTTAGATTTTTTTTTACCTCCGATTTTGCCAATTACCGTCCGCTGGAAGACAAACAGCTTAAACGTATAATATAATAATGACCGGAGAAGGATAAATCCTTTCTTTTGAGGCCGGCGTACACAACTCCGACGTCGAAACTCTATTCCCGCAGGGGCGTGCTTCGGAGTACCGTATATATATACGTACATATATATATATAGGTATATACCACGCGAGAACGTATATTATTATATTTGTATATACACGGGCAGCGTATTGCGCACCGTCGTCTGTTATCACATTTCTCATTTTCTGGTAGCCCTCCTAATGATATCTAATACGCAATTCTCTTTGTAACAAAACTCCGTTTCCTTGTTGCCCCGCCTCTCCCCGCGTGTTTGTTCCGAGAAACCTAATTATATATAGCAGCGGTCCACGCGCATCTCGCTTTCCCGTTACCCCGTTTTTCCGAGCGATCCTCCAGCGCACGCGAACCCTACTTACACGGTACAGGCGCACGCGTAATAATAATGATAATAGTAACAATCTAAGAGCGTCTCATTCAAGAAAATTCGTCCGGGAATCCGGGATTAAAGTATGTACGTTTATTAAAACGCGACCATATTCGGAGCCGTTTGTTTTGCTCACAAAGTAGTAATATCGTCGAAATTCCTCGGTCTAATTGAAATTAAAGCGAAAACAATACTAATAACGATCTCTCGTTCGCTCGCTTTCAGCCTACTCGACCGAATACCGACTTCCGTTTTAAGTAAAAAGTCGATATTATAGTCGTAGATTTTAAAATGCCGACTTATTACGAATAGGTGCTTCGTATCCAAATTGTCGACGACATTCTATATCTATTTATAAAATAGTCGTGTCAGCCACGCGCAAATTTAATTAAATTCGTCCGACGCGTAAAAAACGGACGATGCGGTATAATACCACCGACCGCATGATGTGCGAACGGTAATTTATACGAATAAATAGTACCACGCTCAATTTTCTTTCGAAAGTAACTGATTGCCGATACGTGGTCACTACTTATAATGACAAAATAATATATTTTAATTACGACATAGATAACGTTATTTTCAACATATTTTCGTCCCACCATATAAATATTTCGGACGTAATATTAGACAAATAAAACGAATTTCATCTATTAATATTAAGATGGTATATATATTTATATAACACATTTTAGAACATTTCGCGACCGACTACTGTACAGTAGTACTACTATACAGTAAGTATAAACGTACTTATTAAAATTCATCCAACGTTTATCTTCTGATAGTGTAATACACCAACTTGTTAGATACACCTACAGGTGTTTCTAAAAACGCGCGTGTGTGTATATTTATACTTGTATGTACGAAGTGGTGGCGCCAATAGGTATATCACGAAGAAACATTATTTTGGAGGGGCAGTTGGGTACCCGACGCTACTCGTTTCCTATTTATAACGAACGAATAATAATATTACGGATAATTTTTGTACACGAATTATTTATGACCAAATTCAAACAAGATAGTGTTCGGTTATTGAACGGCACATATTAGGAAGCCTAATAACGTTACAGTAAATTGTGAATGTGGCGATAAAGACATATTGATTATAACGCAACCGTTAATCGGTTGGTTAGATTTCGCTTCTGATTTATCGAAAACGAATTCAATTATCCGACGAATAAAAAAGTATTAACGAATTGTTTACGTTCGATTACAATTTTAAGGAATTCTGTTAATAGAAGCTTTCGTCTGAAAGCGTATTTTACAAGTGACTGATAGTAGTAGATGTCAGTAAAATGTGGGAAACGTAAATTCGTGTTCTAATACGGGTCTACGCAAAAACACTATACCTAAAAAAGTATTATCGCTTCTTAATCGAAACCAGTTTTTGGCCGCCGCTGTCCGCGTGACAGTACTTATTCACATTCACTGTCATCGGCGGTATGTGTAATTCGCAGATAATGAAATCGAATTTTATCGTACGAAACACGTGTTCGGGAAACTTCGCCAAAACGGCGAGAGGGGTGCGGGACGGCGAAAAATCCGTTCCAAAACGTTTATTCGAAATTCTCGTCGTTGACGGTTTGTGGAATCCGTTCCGGCAATATTAACCGTATAAATAATACGGTAGTAACCGTGTGCTTTGTTACAATAATTTTGTGCGACACCATAAATAATACGAATTACGATATCGCGCGCGAGAATCGCAGTGAATTCCGTTTTAAGTTTGTGCAGGTTAGAACAACAACAGGCCGCACCGATACGCCGGAAGCCCGTGAAAAAAACCATTAACGAACGAATTTTTATAATCGGTCGGTGTGTGTTTGTGTGCGGTGACATTTTTATATGGGTAAGTCGGTGCGGCGCAGCGGTGACGACGACGTTATCGCGCGAACGCGGGCACACGTGTACAACGCGTTGCGTTATCGTGCGCGGCGAAACCGATTTTGTCGCCGGTGCGTGCCTGAATCATACCTCGAAGGAAAAAAAACGCGTAAGGTCTATGGCCGGAACGAAAACGCTTAGCTAGAGAATGTCGGCATTCTGAATAACACGTAAATGTACGTGATATAGGTACGCGCCGCGGGTATTTATAACACATTCGGCACTTCGCGCGGCATTTCGGGCGCGCGCACGCGGGGAACGACGGCGGCGAGCATTGTTGAGGACATGTCGAAGTCCGTGGTGACACTTATGGACGGGCGCCACGCGCTGTTTATCGACTATTTTAACGCGAGGGTTCTTAACCGTTTTCGGGACACGAGTGGTGGGACCCGTTCGAGATGTGAAATATAATTACGGACCACCCCCCCCCAAATTAAAACACCGTCGTCGTTTCGCGGCAGCGTGTACTCTTTTATTTATTGATTTCGTCCGCGTACACTTTTTCGTGTACGAAAAGTAGCGCCACATTCTGTTAGCGAATTGTATTTAGTCGCGGCGCATAATTTCACACGTTTTTCGATTCGCCCATTAGGCTGTTCCGAGCGTAACCCGAAAATCGTGACGGAAATAGAAAACAAACGTGGACAAGTTTTGTACTTTTCAAAAGCTCGGAATTATGATACAAGCTCGAACGTCTAATATATTTCGACAATATTTATCGTATTCGTTAATCGTAACAAACCACGAATACCCAATAATACGTTTATTTGCTGTCGTTTTTAAATGAAGTGTTGTTTCAGTTCAACCGACATCCCGTTGTTCGGTACCTTTTTCGTTGCCGTTATAATTGCTGACGTAATATTTACGTACAATTTGTTTTCGAAAAATTCGCTCGGTTAAATATGTAAACGCGTTGAAAACGTCGAAATAAAACGTTCGATTTTTCGACCGAAGGCTCTCGAACATTTAATACAAAGCTCGTCTCATACGGAGAACACTGACAAAATTGAGAGCCACCGCACGGAGGGGTTCAAGGACCACCGGTTAAGAAGCGCCGATTCAACGGGTTTTTGTATACGCGTTAACTGCGTTAAGTTACGCGGAATGTTTCGGCATCGTGGAAATGGTCATTACCGCGCGGCGAGGCCCGGCGCGTTTTTTACGAGTTTACTCGCTCGTCGTTTCAGCGCTTGTTTATCGCCGTCGTCGTCGTAGTAGTATACTACTATCGGACGGGATGGAAAAAAACCGTTTACACGTTGTATTATATTGTCGTCGAACTTTCGTTCCTTTGTCTCATTTTAAACGCTCCCTTTTTTGCTTTCTTTTTTTTTATATATATACACGCATAAACGGCGGGGTCGCGCGAAAAAAATGTGGAAGGAAATTAAACGAACAGCGATTTGTTTGCGCGCGAAATTCAAATCCAATTTCCGTCGGGCCCTGCAAGGGAGACACCGTGTATATATAACTGCCGTTGATCAGGTCGATATTCGGTCCCGTACATATATATATATATACTTAAATACATCGAACGCGCGCGCGCGGATTACCGCGCGGGCCGTTTACTATTTGCTCGAGGGAAAAAATAAAAGGCGTTGTGTACGCACGTTACGCCACCGCCGTACCGTTATTATTATTTTCTATTGCCGATAGTAATCGAATTTTCGTTTCGTCTCTCTCGTTCGCACGCGCCCGTTCGACGATTGATGCGTCGTGTCGACGATCGCTACGGCCTAACAAATTAGTCTCGCCAATGGCTCTCGATGTTCGTCTTATTGTGTACTATTATAATACCGCCCGTCATTAGTCAACCCGAAGCTCCGTACGTAATATACGAGCTAATGATATATGGCAGCGCGCGTCTTGTTACGCGGCACCCGCAAATGAACACGAGCACGCTATTATTGTATAGAATACGCGCTCGCGCCCGTGTAATTGCGTTTGTTACGTGGAAAGCGCGGTGTGGTGGTCTACGACGACGACAACGTTTTTATCCGATTCGATCGGATAACTACGCGGCGGCCAAGCGCGCGCGTGACGTACGTATTTCGTGTACACGTTAGATACGCGCATACGATATCTGGGTACGAATATAATAAGAAATTCCGGACGTTTTCGTCAAACGCGTGAAACGGCGTACGTTTTATCGAGCGCGTGTCGCACCGCGTTCGATAATCGTCAATTAGTAAAAATATAAAAAAAAAAAAAAAAAAAACGCCGGTCGAAACGTTCCTCTTTAAATTACAAATGTTGTCGTAATACGGTCTAAGCCTCCGTATTAAATCATTGTCGTATAAAGTCCGTTGGAGTGCGCGTAATTTGTCAATTAAATGATATATAGGTGCCGCCGCTACGGAGCCGCTACGATAATAGTACCTGCCTATTTAATAATATAAAACGTATCGGTGTATACGTTAGATATATATATATATTACCGGAGCCGTCAAAACAAAACCGGTTGGTCGGACCACCTTATCCGACCAAGCTAGTGAGCACTAATGTGAAATTATATTTGTTAATCGACGCGGTAAATATTCTTTCGTACGGTTCGGGCGAAAAAGGCAAGAAACTCGTTAAACGCGTAGCGAGTAAAAATAACACACGAGCCTCGGTTAACAATAAAACGGAATAATATTCTAATCGACGGTCGCGTTAATTTCACTCGGAATTTCAGAACGGAGCAGTAATCGCCGTAGATAAACGATTTCGTTCGAAACGGAAAATACCAATTGTTTGACAATTTTTAAAGGCCGTGTGATATCGGTTAAGTTAATACGTAAATTGTCGCGACATTTGCGCACGGACGCGGAACGCGTTCATACGCGAATTGGTCGGATCGCCAAACGCCGCCCGGCATTTAATGCTTCGTAATTTTCTATAAGGGGTTGTAACAATACACCATTAGCCGGTTATTATTGAATGGGGAATAATTTTGATACGTAGTATGCCCTACCATATTATGACGCGAAATATATATATTATCATATTTGCATACGATCACGACAAATATGTCATTATTACTCGCCGCTATTGACTTATATAATATTATTCCGTAAAGCCGTACGTAAGGAACGATGACGGCTCACGAATCATAATGAATCACGCCCGTATATCATTTGGGAACTTTTCTAACACATATCCTACGTCTGGAAAGACGGGAATAGTTTTATTTTCGTTATTTTCGTTACGCAATTTGTGCGAAGTAATCATTTTGAAACGCGTTCGACGATTACCTAGGCCTTTCCTTAAAAAAATTGTATTCCAATAAGACACGAGTTCGACGCATATAAAACGATATTTGTACGTCACATTTTGGGAATAGAAATCATATATATATATATATAGAAAAAGAGAGAGAGAACGAGTAAAATACGTATAAATCTAAGTTATGAACTCCGCAATTTTCGTTTATATACCCCGTGCTGTGAAATACGCGTGTGTGTGTGTGTGTGTGTGTGTGTGTGTATACACGCGGAAAGTCGAAAGGATTGTGTGCTTTGTTTCCGCGAGCCTCCGGCCAAAAAAGGGGTGGACGCTTAATTGTCTCGGCGACCGGTGGCGGTGGTTGTGGTGGTGGTGGCAGTGGCAGCGTTGGCGGTGGCGCGAGCGGCGTTGTTTCTGCCCGAAGTAATAACCGACAGACTGACGAGAACATTATATAGAATTAAGAGAGACAGAGAGAAAAAGAAAGAGACAAATATACGACGAGAAATACCTAAATTAAAATCAATAACGCGCTTACGCAGAAATACCATTTTTGCAGCGCGACTGGGGTACGACAATATTATATTATAATATATCTTTTCCCGTCGTGTTCGAAACGCGGCGGAATCGTTTTCGCGTTGTGTGTGCAACAATAATACACGGCTGTATACTTTTAAATCAGGAATATTGAATTTGAAACGATTCGACTGGAAAGTCGACTTTAGCCGGAGGACAAAAGACGCGGTGATGAATCTCGTGACTTGGAACAAATTTAAGGACAATGTAAAAAAAAAACTCGGCATAAAGAAAATTAAATAAATAAAATAAAAAAAACGAGAGGAAATAATACGCTAGGGGAACAATATGCGTGCGAATCTTGCGTATTGTTGATTTGAATAACGAGTATTATGTGGAGAAATAAATTGGTTATTTATTTTGCTCTCTTTTGCCGAGGCGCACAAAGTCAATTTCGGAGGCTCCCCCAAATGTAACTCGTTTGATCTCAGGAACCATATGGGAATTTCCCAATCACTTATATACTTCATACGGCACGCACGCTGCAAAGCGGTGGTATATACCTTCAATTTAAAATCTCCTGGATTCGTCTATAAAAAAAATACGTTTCGTTTATGATTTTAAAACGTACGCAAGTCGCAACTGCATTCGTAATAACGTCTCGTCATAATTTTTAAATAAACGAATTTAAAAAAGGAACCCAAACCGACTCGAATCGTTTGTATATTACGGTGAAATCTCCTATAATGTACACCTCCGAGTAACGGACTTTTTTATGAAAATGGAAAATGTTCGCGATTTTTTTTATTCTAAAACGGACCTGAAAATACGGGACATTAAATAACGGTCGCTTTTATGGTATTTACATTTTTGATTTCGATCGTTTTTATTATAAATTTAGAATAATCGTGGAACGCGAAAATAAAAGTTCGCCTTATATTTTATTACTATTAAACGTTATCGTAATCTTATAGTTTATCTTATCCGCGGCCGATCGTTATAATGTTACCTGGTCGTCGAAAATATTTTTCTGGTTTATGTCCGGCGAAGTTATCTAATTCGTATTTGGTTGTTACGTTTCCGTTATACGAACGTTTTTTGTAAGCACGTGGTGACCGATAGAATAAAAATATAATCTTTTAAACGAAAAATAAAAACTCGATATTCTTGAATTTCGAGCGTTCAATATAAATATAAGCGTGTTCGTACTTTCGCGGACGAATTAAAAAATGATTTACCTTTTCGTCAATTTTCGAATAATAAATACGCGTACGTAAGCAAATTACGAATAATTAAACGTTCAACGAATACATCGTTATTACGTTTTAAAAAACGCGTGTACATAATTATATTAATTGACGTACGGAATACACGGTTCGTACCTCCCGCTACAAACTGTAATGTCCCCTCTGAATAGCGGACAAAATGCCAGCGATCGAGAATGTTTCGGTATTTAGAGGTTTCACTGTGCGTTCAAAGGATCGTACATTGTAAGTACCCATACGTAAAAAATATTAATATACGTAGGAATAACGCGGTATCGGATGACGATCGAAGACGAATATTATCGGCCCCTGTAGCACACCGCGTTATACGCGTACAAAGACGCAATCTATTATGAAACAGTTTTGGTTACTATATATATATATAAATTATTTTTTTCCGACCGATCCCCGAGATAATGATATAAGCAGAGACCACACAACGGAACAATAGTCAATGAGTTTATAGATGCGGGGTCGATTAGTTTCTGGATAGTTTCTGAACCCGCAAGAACCACTTCATTTTGTTGTGCGTGCGTATGAATGTCGTTTTGCTGCTGTCCGGACGAAAAGGTACGACCGCGGCGTTTAAAGTACGAACAATGTTCGTGACGAACGTTGTTTGTTTATCTGACCAGGAAGATCTGGCAAAATATTATCGGGAACATAATACGGCGGCGGCGAGTTGACGGGATACAGAAAACTGGTTTTCTTCTTCAAACAGCGATGTCGAGGGCCGGAAGTATTATGTCAGGTCCAGTTTTGATCAATAAATACACAACAAAGCAAATATCTATCTATCTGTGTGCGTGTGTTTGTAATATATATATTATAAAATACGAGCCAGATGAAACAACAGTGGAAAAAAATATCGAATTACGATAACGACGTATATTGCAAAATTATGGTCCTCCCCCATTCTTACTATATATATACAATCGTCCTCGGAACATTGCACACTGAAGATCCACAAAATTGAAGAGTGAAAATCAAACGCGCGTAAATTTCGATTTGTCCCGCGAACAATGTGGCGCCGTGTCTGCGCCCGATATATTATTATATCTATGCGCGTGCGTGTGTATTTATTAGGAGCCTCTTGACCAAAAAGCTAAAAGGCGCCCGTACATGGCCAAAAACAACACAGACTACTTCTTTATGTTATACGTCTTTATATTTATATATATTTATTCTTCCCTTTCCGAAACCACCCTAAAAACATACACACAATTCGGCGACGACGGTGGTACCCTTGTTACAAAACAAACTGAACACATACACACACACATATATATATATATGTACGTACGACGATGCTTTATATACACACGTCTTTTTATCGGCGACCGTCAGTACATGGAACCCTAACTCATCCACACACACACACACACACATATATATATATATATATATCGACGCTGATATGATGACTTCTCGTATGTGTATACGATTTCGGGGGAAGTAAAATTTGTTTACGTGAGAACCGTGGGAGTGACCCCCGGGCATGGCGCTTTTTATATGTCGCGTGGGGTATAAACTTATGTATATATATATATACATAAATCGAACGGGACGCGTATCGTATTACCGCCGACGACAACGAGGAAAAGGGATTTTCGACGTAAATTACGTACACGCGTTTATAATATTATACGCGTAGGAAGTAAAATATAAGCGGCTTTGACGGGATTTCGCGTTTCAAAAATTTGACGTTCGTACAAAGTATCCGCGTTCTTTTTCGGCACGCGAAAAAATCGATTAGACGAAACGTGTTTTATCTATAGGTTTTTCAACACGTTTTTGGATCGTATATATATATATATATATATATATATATAAATATATAACGATGGTGTCCGACGACGATCTACTGTTTTAAATATTTTGATAGAACGTCAACGGTCCCGTTACACATACTGTATGTGTATGTAGCACAACGCTGATCGGTAACGTTTCCCTCGCCGACTTAAAATCATTAATCATAATGTAAGAAGGCCCCCCCTGTGGTCATCGTACACTTTGTACCAGACATCATACTCAGTTCGCCGCGATTACCGCTCGGCGGCACTATACGAACTCTCCGTACGACTACAACACAGTTTATTATTGTCAAACTACGTTGAACGTATTAAGCTGTAAGCTATTTTCGTCGTCGAAACAACCTTTGTAACTTGTATTTTTTCGCTGTTCCGAAAATGCGACAATTCGTTCTCGACTACGATAAATGATTGTTCGATAGGCGGGATATCTCGTTTGAATAATTCATATTCAATTAGGCTACCACCGGCGGTTGCGTTACAATTAGTTGTTAATATTACAATCAGACCCAACACGATACTACGTGGATGGTGTACATACAATTAATTGCCACTCAACTCGGTGGTATCTCGTATCAACTCTAAAAATAAAATTACTTACATTTACGCCATTAGCGACGCGATTGTTATCTTTAGAGGGAGTCAGAAACGAGGAATTATTTTGTAATGACGTCTTCTACTCCTCTTAAAAATGCGCGTCTCGTTTTTGAAAAGTCTGTCTTGACGGATTACAACTGGCGCCTGTTATTCGCGCAAGTCATTGGGTTTATACAAAAATAAATATTAGTTTCTCCGAGCGTACACACACACACACACACACATACGCACGCGTGCATCGTCGGGTTTCGAATAAAACCGGCAACGTCGCGTATGAAAATAAAATAATAATAAGGCCCAAACGCGTTTTTGAAAAGTTATAGTATTTAACATTAACAACATTTAACGAGAAGCATCCCGTCCGCTGTTAATTAGGTTTTTTTTGTGAATAGGTAAAAAATAAACGCATCGATACACACGCTACATGTGTATATGTGTGTGTGTGCGCATGGGCACTGAAAAACTGTTTGACGATTCTTCGGAATTTCTGTCGTCAGTCTTATGTGAAAAAAAGACACTGACAAATGATAAAAATGACGACAACTCACCCGGCTATATATAATATACAATATACTACGTGTTTGGTGTACATAGTATTTTAATATTATATTTACCACGGGCTAGAAAATCGTCAATGTCATCATCGTTAAATAAACATGGCATCGGTAGTAATATTACAGTACTATAGTTAAAGTAGTAGTAGTAGTAGTAGTAGTAGTAGAAATAGTAGTAGTAGTAATGTTGATGGCGGTGAGTCGGAGTCATTAAATTGTCAAGTGTTCTCGGTGGGCGGGTACCCGGGGGAAGAGAGGGGGAGGCTTGTTCGTCGCTGACGTGAACGCTGTGCGCGCGGCGCGGAAACGTATTATATTATTATATAATATACGCCTACTAGGGGCGGGAGAAAAAAATTTAATAACAATAATAACGGAAAGGATAGAGAAAAAAAAAATGAAAATATGTATAAATCGCAATTATATAAATATATCCCGAGCCGCGCGTGCAGCAAAAGCGGCTAATATAATACAATCTATAGTAAAAATCACACGACGTATAACACAATAACACGGTGTTATATTATTGTAATTTATAACGAACCGGCGTCATTTTTTTTCGTCAAATCGTCGACGACGACGACGACGACGATGACGACAACGACATCGCCGTCGCCGTCGTCGTCCGGTCATTACATTATTGTTGTACGAAAACCGAACGAAACACAATACGAGTTTGATTATTGTAAAAAAATAATAATGTTTAAAATGCCATTTTATCCCTCCGTCGTGTATTTACGCGCTCACCGGCCCGAGAGATTTTTTCCTCACCCTTCGACGGTCATACCGAATAGCCCCCGGGTTATGTGTACGGTACACGCGCGGTGTCCGATCACCGGACAGAAGAATATTACGCGCGGCTATCGGTGGCGGTAAAACGGTTTTTTCCCCGGCTATTCGTATTCCATTCGAGGAAAACAAAACCGAAGACCAAATAAAGCAAAAAAAATGTCGCATCATTAAGGTAATCGATTTCAATCTATTCCGTTACTTTGAAGACGTCTTTTATATATTTATTTGCTTTTCCACCGGCCGAGGAGAAGGATGGGAACGTTCTTTATACCGATTCCGACGTATATTGTTATTATTTTTATTATTACTATTATATATATATATATATTTAGTATATTACAAGTATTAGTTTTGACGTTTGTGCGACCGAGTGAGTCGACATATATAGTTTTATATATATATATATATGTATATCTCCCTTGTCGTCGTACATTTACGCACGTTATATATATATATATATATATTTTTTTTTTTTGATTCACCGAGCAAATAGAGCGCGAAACGGGCTAAGGGGTTATATACGCTAGTCGGCACGGGCGGGAGAGGGTAGTGTTTTTGTACGGCCGATTAGACGTACGGCGATTAAAGGGGCGAGGGTGAACGCATTCAAAAGACCGTTAACCGGATAAAAGAGAGTGTACGAAAACATAATAATAATAATATACACTAACACCGTGAAATATGTTATGTATATAATCTGTACACACACACACACACACACACACACATATATATATATATAGTTTGAGAGAGAGAGAGATAAGATAAAGAAATAGAACTAGCGATTCAGCGCTGCAACTCAGTGCGAAAAAAACTAAATAAAACTGTTGTTCGTTGAATGCGTACGCACGCGGTGTGTGCAAAAACACACACATACACGCACGTACACACACGGTAAATATACGCTTGGCTTAAAACTTTGACGTTCGCGCGAATATTATATTACGCGATCGGGTCGTATATGGTGATGCGCGCGATGAAATGGTAAAAGATTAACTCAAAGTTAAAACGTCGTCGTCACCAATATATATGCGAGCTAGGTACTCTTTGTAATACGAGTGTTTACGTTTCGACGAATATTCGTAAGCGCGTACTATTTCACAGAACAACAATTATCCGTGCGCGTACACTCTCGTGCCGTCTATCTCCGGAGTAATATCGACCATATCGGTTTAATCCGTACGGTGGTACGCCCGTATAAAGTGGTTGAACATCTGTCGTTTACAGTTCGGAAGTTCTAAAGAAAACAATCGTCGTCGTTCTCGCGTCGTGTACAACGCGTGCTCGTTTTGACCGACGGCTGTGTACGGCGCCGTTATTAATTTTGGATATCGGGCGAAAATGTGGAGGTTTCACTTTCGGACGTAGCGCGAAATTCAAATACTACTCGGGACTGTCCTCCCCCTCCACCCCCTGTCGTGCGCGTCTTCGTTTTTACTTTGTTCGTTATTTTTTCAATTACGTGTAATGTTCGCGTCGGTGAATCGCACGCGCCGCGATACTGGCAAAAGGGGTAAGTTCGTCGGGAACGGACGACCTGATTGATAGATAACAATGACGAGCTGGCGGGCGAGCGGTTTTTTCCTCCTAAACTGTCGCGATTGTGTTCGCATTAAACGTGATTAGCGTGTGCACGTACACAGTTCGGCGGCGCCCCGGTAGCGCGTCGTAGGTGCCGCGTGATAGTACAGTGTGGGGGAACAACGACATCCTTTCGAACGGAATCACCGTCCGTCGTCGCCTTTTGTGCGCCCGGTCGCGACACTTCCTGTTCATTATGTTACCGTGTCCGCGAAAACATTTAATAACGGGTTGATTGACGTCCCGCCATTTCTCCGCCGTCCGCGCGAAAATCACGATTTCCGTTCGGTTCACGAAGTGTATCGTAATTTCTAGTGTACCGTGCACACGTATCTGTTCGCGTTCATCACCGTACAAAAAAACACTCGCGACATAAAACGTGTATAGTCCCGGGCGAGCGCGTAAGCGTTATATCGTATTTGAAACGATTTTCGGGACGTTCCGAACGAGAACTCGCCGTCGTTTTCTCGCGCCGAACTTCCTCTCGTTTCCATAAACACCATGTCCTGTACAAACGTAGTGAACACTGGAACCGGACGGGAGGGAGGCGGCGGCAGTTTACGCGTTTCCGGTCAGACGTTTCCCTAATTCGAACGTCGTCGTCGGCCCGTTCAAAACATCGGGCCGTCCAAGTGTAGAGCGTAATCGACGCGGTATGGTTGAAAACTGGTAAATAACGTACGTCGCGCCGCTCTATTGTTCCCGAGTGATAAGTGTGTATGTCCGAGCAAAAGGTATAATATAGTAGTAGTAGTCGCGACGCTCGGTACGAAAATCGACGATATTACGACGGGCAACCTTTTATGGGGCTGGGTTCGAACTAACGTGAAACTATCGAACGGCGGCCCTGTCGTCCACCGGTGGACGCGAACGCGTATAATTAATAGAATTAACGACGCTCGACCGGAACAAAGCGAACATTAGCCAAGGACGTTTTTTATCCGAGTGTGTGGGTGACGATTTAAACGGATTTGATTAAAACGCGTAGCGTCAAAACGTTCTCTACGCCCGTATATATTCGCGTACGCTACTTGCCCTCGTCTACCATACCGAAACAACCGATTTTCGTCGTTAGCCGTAACGGTACGCGGCGACCCGTCGTGTGTACACCTACAGCGTACGTTTCGTCGTCGTTCGGTGTAATAAGTTTTTATTCCCCCACCCCCCCATCTGTGACGCGCTCGATCCTGGCGCCGGTCAAGTTTGGTAAACAACGCGCGCGTATCGCCAAGTAACGGCCGCCGTACGTAAACGACGCGAGTAGCACACACCGGGGACGTAATCGATAAGACGGCCGTTCGTTCGAAATACGAAATTACCCGCGGCGGAGAAAAAGTCGGGGGCGGGCCGACGGTCGCGGGGGCTAATTACCTACGAGATACGTAGGTAACGACAACCTGACGACACCGACGTAACAATAACGGCCGTTTGTGTTTTGTTTTTTGGCTCGCAGAATGCAACAGCAACAACTCGCCGCCCAGTTGGCGCATTCGGGCGGCCGGCACTTGAACCTCCGGCGGTCCGTGTCGCCGGGCGCGGGCAGCACCACCGGCTCCGAGTCGAGCATCAGCCTGGGCGCCCCTTCGCCGGGCCCGCCGCCGCCGCCGCCGCTACCACCGCCACCGTCGTCGTCGTCGTCGTCGTCGTTGCTAGTGTTGCCGCCGTTGTCGTTGCCGCCGCCGCCTCCGTCATCGTTGCTGTTGCCGCCCATCCAGTCGTTGCCGCCGCCGTTGATGATGACCGCGGACCCGCCGTCGGCCCGTATCGGTCTCACCAATCCGTCGCCGTGCACGTTACCGCAACCGTTGGCGTTGCACAGGCCGTTCACGTGATACAGTCCGCCTCGCCCGCCGATTACCGCCGGCTGGTGATATGTGTGTGTGTGTGTGTGTGTGTGTGTGTATTTTTCGATTTTCGTCGCCGTCGTATTTCGCCGACCACGGCCGTGTGCGTCTTCGTCGTTATTTCGTAATAAGCCCTCGACAGCACGTACGCGTATAAAATATGATCCGTCGGACGCGGAAATCGAAAATCGTTTTTCTTCGGTCGGGACGACGAATAGGGAAATACGTCGGTGATATTGTTATCGCGCGGTATATTTTCGTCTCGGGCGCGTAAGGGATGGGAAACACCGCGCGCGCGCGCCTTTTGTCGACGAATCGTTTTCGGGGCGCGGCATTTACTACGTTATTTATCGACAGCAACCCTCGCGCCGTCCGTTCAGGCGAATATACGCCGGCGAATTATCGTCGCGCCTAGTGTATATGTGTGTGTGTGTGTGTGTGTGTACGACGAATCAGGTCTGAAACAAGACGCGTATATATATATATATATATATATATATATATATATATATAATGTCCGGGAGATTTTCGAACGTCGAAAATTCCACGTCGTACGGCAATTCTAATAACATTTTATCGTATTATTACTTCGGATCGCGTGTTAGTCACGGCTGAAAAATCCTTACAATTATTATTATCGTCTATATATATATATATATATATATATACGTACGTGTAGTTTAGATTTGTAAATATTTATTAATTTTAGTACGTTTAAACGGTGCAATTAACATTATACGATTTATTTATAAAATATAATACTGTACAAAAAAAAAAAACTATTATTTATATACATAAACGTAGTGGCGATGTAATAATATTTGTGTCGAAACGATTGTACGAGGAAATATTGTAAATTTGTTTCATGTTTAACGCGCGCGTAACGGCGTTAATAATCCGCGGGACTTGAACACGGCTCGCGCGGTTAATGGATACGCGCGTCGCGTAATTTGTATTTAATAGTAATTAGTAGAGGCGGTTCGTTTTATTATTTGTACTATTTATCGACGGCTTCGCGCGACGCGTAGCGGCGCGTCGTCGTCGTCGTCCCCGATTCGTCGTGACTAATATATATTTTACAGCGATCGCGCCGCGCGACGAAGCCGTTTTATTAAACAAAACCGAAATATATATTATTATTAATTGTTCGTTAATTGGTCTTCGTTTATTTATTTTGCTTATTTCGGGCGCGTGCCCCACACGGAGCACGACTTCTCGACCGATCGACGACCGAATTATTATTATTTTTTTTTTTTAATTCCCGACGATCGAAAGGTCTCGGACGGCGTATTTATTACAAACGTGCGGTCGTACAATAAAACCACACGCGCGCGCGATTTTTTTTTTTTTTTTTTTGGAGTGACACTCCCGGAACGATAATTCGACGAATTCCCGATTGTGTACGTGATTTATTCGAAAACGAACGGATTACACGCGGACAGGTACGATTGCTCGACGAACAGTATATGTGTACGGTCGTTTTTCCGATGTCTCGGCAACACGCCGGTCGCCCGAAAACGCGGTACAATGTTCGAGAGCTGTCTCGCCGCGATCAGGTAAAATCTACAATACGTACGATCATGTCCTTTTTGTATTCCACGAACTAAAAAAGTACGCGGCTAAAAGAACACAAAAACGTCGCCTTCGAAGCCCACGATTTTACGTCCTACGTTTTGTCGGGTAAACTCTTTTCCAGTTCCAGATATATCAACGTCCGTAACGTGTACGCGCGTCTCTGCAGATTCGGTTTGAATTGTACGGTCGATTACACGAATCGATACGTTTCGTTATCGTTCCCCGTTTATTCGATAAAAAAATAATAATAAACACGTATCTCCGGTCCGGCAAATGTCGGATACTTGTTGGTCGGTGTCGTTTACATCAACCCAGTTGTCAACAGTTTTCGGCAAGATCCTTGAGTTCACGAAAGCGCTACAATCCGTCATTATCGATGAATAGTTCGTTTGAACGAGAAAAACGGTCGCGATTATCGGTTTTTTTTTTTTATATTTAAATCAAGAAACGTAATCGCGATCGTTTCGCAGGACCATATGCGTTACATTGGTCGTCTATTTGTAGCGTCGTGAAACGAACGTCCGATTAAGGAAAACAACAATTGGTTCGTGTATCGAATTTTTCGAATACACGAAACGGATTCGCTTCTTTTTTACACGTCGTGTCGTGACCGAAAAATGTTTACCGTATTTTTAACATTATAAATATTTCGCTATACCGTAAGTCGGTGACTACCGTAACTAATAACGTTTCATTGACAATGATATTTCATCATAGGCACTAGTGTTGTACCATGAGAAATACGTTGGTAACCGACAGTTACAATTCGCCAAAAGATTTTGTTTAAATTTATTATAGCGTCGTTATCGTGCCGTTCGTTTTGAACATTTTCAACGAATTACTACTACGGCTCGCGAGACGTTTATTAACGTTCGTTTCAAAACACGCGCGACCTTTTTTGTGTGTCCATAGGGCCTTAGAGATAACGCCGTGGTTAATCGACGTAAATTGAGAGTGCCGCCCCCGGGAATTTTAACGATCCCCGACAAACGTTACGTTTCATTTGTCGTTTTTGGTTTACTTTGACTACGGACACGCCGCGCCTACTTACATGTTAGAAGTCGCATATACATACGACGAAACTTATCCGACAAACGGACTACGCCTACTTAAAGGCGGCTCGCGCGTTATGTTTAACGTCCGAAAAAAAACGAATTTAATACGAACATTTTTGACGCCGTTGTTACTGCGTGTCTATCCGTAAAAATGCCCCTATCCGTGCCGGCTGTTACGAGTACGCCACAAAACTGTCCGCTATCTCGGATGCCTTGCCGATTATAATTTGTTCATTGCACGATAAGGTCGATTACGCTTATATGGGTGCCGAGTAAACATAACGGATTACTTGCGTTTTTAATTACGCGTGACTCTTGCAGTGTACAAATAACACGATTTTTTAACGTTAGGATTTCGTTAACGTATTTCGATATTTTCCGGTTCGTGGAATACTATACAAAAAAATATTGTTCGAGCGTAAGTATTTAAAACTTTAAAAGTTCTTATAATAACTTTTTCCGAGTAATATTTTATAACGTACGTTAATAAAAATAATGTTCACTGTGGTTCGTATACTTACTACTTCGTTATTTTGTTTATAGTTACCGGATTAATGTAGTAAAGTTATTGAAACATTTACCTCGCTGTTTGCGTATAAAATTTTTAAACGTAAAATACTAATTATTTATAAAATATCTCCGGTTACAATAACTTAAAATGTTTTTATAAAGCCAAAAACATTTTTGTTTCATTCTACACTAGGTAACAGGTAGATAGATACCTACCAATCTACAATTATTTGCGTAGTTAACAAATCGACTAATTTCGCTGCATTTTCGAGACTTAGGTAGCCATTGTTCCGTAACTTAACAATCGAATAAATATTATTAAGTAATCCTTTTTATTTTTATCGATCTCTGCTGTTTTTTATGTAAAATACTTGTGACGTTGGTTATTTTTGTTTTCCGTTTCGCTTTTTGTTGATTTCATAATTTGTCGCGTGATGCCTATTAAATGAAAAACTAGCATCGATCGTTCTACAAATGGTCCTAAAGTAACGTGTCTATACAACTGACGAATTTTAAATTAGAAAATTGCTCGTCGCATGAGGAAAAACCGTAAATTTATCTCAAAATTTAAATATGTTATTTCGGATAACTTAAGTGCATAAATTTGAAGGAACGAAGAATTTGAACACGCCGAAGTTATGCAACGGTACTAAAATAAGAGCGCAAACCACGTAATAGAATATTTTCGAAGCTAAAATTCTCACAGGTTTTGTCCTAGGTTCAATTGTTTACATTTTCACGATACTTACGATTATAAATGAATATTGGTTTGAATTCAGACGTGGGCAATTTTTCGTAAATCTTTATTTTGCTATCTCCATCAACAAAGCCCAGAGACAAACGATGAAGGTTGCAAGCTTAGACATAAAGAACCCATATTTCAATCACGGAAAAATCTATGTTGCTCACGCGTTAATTCTCCACACACACACACACACACACACAC
>JAIPRN010002113.1:0-34512 GCA_025469175.1 Geopemphigus sp. TES_GeoC_2020 | reverse complement strand
TATTATTATATATATATTATTATATATATATATCTTCATTACCATTTTATTAACTTATATGTAATATATAATATATAAAACCATATGACCATAGTTAATTTTTAGTTATTTCTTCGAGGTCTTATTATTAACTCAACATTTAATATATATTTTGCGAATATATGTATATAATAAATTGTATATTCACTATTCAACGAATTATTTAAATGGTAAAAAAAAAATGAAATATTGTATGCGTATATTTTTGACAAGAGAAGATATGTTTCCGCGGTCTTAAATATAGATATAGTACAATATCTTATAATACTCAAATACCGCCACAAATATTATTGTGACAGACATATTATACAACTTAGGTTGAAATAAAATGTATAACGCTTAAACGGCACGCAAATAGTAAGGCTTACCAAAAGTTTGTTGATCCAAAGGATTTAAACGATATTTATATAAAATAATGAATGAAAATTCGACTAATGTTTCGTTATATATTACTATGCGGTTTTTGTGATCAAATTACCTTCTT
The DNA here is from genome assembly GCA_025469175.1 of Geopemphigus sp. TES_GeoC_2020. NCBI lineage: Eukaryota > Metazoa > Arthropoda > Insecta > Hemiptera > Aphididae > Geopemphigus > Geopemphigus sp. TES_GeoC_2020. The sequence continues at coordinate 33,989 of JAIPRN010002113.1, read as the reverse complement.
GTAATATTGTTTTGATGTTTTTGAATTAACGAGTAGTATATATTTTATTGCAATATTGATTTATGAACCAATCACCCGACGATCAATGTATATATACATATTCACATCATTTACACACATATGTCATTTTAGTATCTATCTACAATGTTTATTATAAGCAAACGTAAGTTTCTTGTTTAATAGTGTACCCCAAATAAGGAATAAATACAATGATAATTGTCTAATTAAAAACAAATTATTACAAAGGTAATTTTTAATATTACGAAATAGTCAACAAAGTAATATGAATATTATTATATAAATATCATCAATAATAATAACAAAAAGGAAAAAGAATCAATATTTAATTTGTCAGTTATATTTAAAACAAAATTATGATTCGAACAAATTTAAATTAAATTTATTGTAATCACTTATAAAAACGTAACACAATTTGTGAACCATTTATAAAAGAATAGAAATTAATATCTTCCTATAGAGCATTTGCAATAATTAATATATTGCGTAAAAATAGAGAATAATTTGGGGTTACATTAAATCAATATGTCCGTATTTAATTAAAAACATTTTAGAATTGAAATTTATCGTGTTCATTTCAGTTTTATTCTCACACGTTTACAAGTACACGCAGTAATATCGAGTAGAATAATTTCTGAAACGAATGTATTTTTTTTAGCAAAGCAAAACTCAATTTTAAATCATTTTGCTAAAAGATGATTAGATATAGGTAATAATATTATATAATTATATTGTATAGCTTGCTAATCGATAATAAGTTTTAATTTTAAACATTTTTTCGTAGTATTACAATATTTCACGAAATAAAATATTTTCTAAAAGTTTGCGTTAAATTATTTTGTCATGCAGTAGTTATACAATTTCATAGTTTCCCAGATAAAATAATATACGAAATTATCAAACCCAAGCGAAGAATAACATGGAGTTATTAAATCGTTGTTACCATTTGTATAACGGTGTATTCAGGTTTACGCTGCGTGCTTGTATTTTGAACATGGTAAATATATTGTGTAAAGAAATGTTATTACCATCAATCACATCGAAAACTTTAATATATTTTCAACAATTCCTCGATCCTTTTGAATGTAAGTATTCGGTGCCTAAACCGACTGAAAACAGAAATTTACTTTTAAAACTTTTGATGAATAAGGATTTCATTGAATAAAATATGAAAAAACTTCACAGTATTTTAGATTAAATGTATAATATTACGAAGTCATATAAACGGGAATGTATTGGAAACTGTATGAGGTGGTTTGTAACTAAAAATTCACATAATACAAATAATTAATTCACAAACGTATTTTCTTAAAAGTCAAAAAACGTTTTAAGAGTGTATTTTCAATATAATCACACGTTTTAACGATTTTCATAATTATATTATAAATCATTAAATGAAACATAAATACAAGTACGTTTAAGCATTTTATTTTATAATATAACAATATATTGAAATATTTTAATTTACGTCCTTTGAAAAGTTTTAAAATAACGTACACAATTTTATAAACAAAAAAATTAAACATAATAAAAATATTCGTTATCTCACATTTTACAAAATGAATTGAAACTAACTTTACTTATAATTTGAAGGATATCCTTGAGAACTTTATAAAAATTACGAACAATATTATCAGACTATCGTTATTTTTTTATCGCGAAAATCAATAATAAATGACGAACTAATATAAAATACGGAAAATTAGTAAAATGACTGATGTATTATAATATTTTATTTGTTTACGATAAACGATTTAAAAATTTAAGAAAAAAGAATAATTAATTTGATTATTTTAATACAATGAATAATTTAGTTTGATAACTATATACCATTTGCTCATAAATATTTTTTTACAGACACGACATTTCATTTATGTAACCTATTTATATTAATTATATGTTCCTATTATCTGACCAAATCATTATTCGAATAGAGTTATTCCTATTAGAACGATAGTGATTTGCATAATTATATTTATTAAATAACAGTTTTATTATTTACCCGATAAAGAAAAAAAAAACAATAAAATAGCGATAGAAAAACGGGAATTTTTTAGATTTTTAACGGCAACCTTTAGGCGTTATATTACTTCCCATCTAATAACGAAGGTCGCTAATATTGAAAACAAGTATGGCTCTCAAAATTTAAACGATCGTATTACCACGAATTTCCTTTGCTTCCATGAAGTGCGCAAGGCGACGGAATACAATAACATAGTTAAACAGAAAAGCGGTATAAGCGTGATGTAAATTTTACAAGACAAAAAAAATTTTGTTGACGATTTATGACGTTTATACTTATATCTGACAATAATATTTTCGTTACGATATTCAGCATAATTTATTTTTATTAAAATTACATTTTTTCGTTATATTTTTATCACTCTCTTTATATTATTATTTACATTTTTTCATTCATAATATTACGAGTATTAAATTATATTAATATATGTTTTCAAAAGTTATTTTAACAATTAAATTTTTAATAATTAATATTTCGAATAAATTTGATCAACTTTCCTATCAATCATTACTTAAATTCATTTTTACATATCGACAGAAAAAAATAGTTTCAAAGTAAAAAAAAATGTTACTTATATCATTTGTAAATAAACAAAATAATCAATTACTATTTCCCAACCACGTTAATAATTTTTATATAAAAATTAAATAAATAGTGTTTATACTATCTTAGGTACGATGCATTTGCGTAATTTATTTTGCTGTTTATGATCTTCATAGAGGATTTGCTCTACATAGATTAATCAATCAAAAAAATTTTGGATTAAATACGCAGTGAAGATTGGATTTAATATTTTGCCAAGTTATATGTTGAATGTAGGGAATAAAATACGTGTATATTTATAAACAAATTTTGCTCGTTACATATTTTAAATGGTCCAATTTTTAAATATCGCTGTTGGATTGCATTCGCGCAAAGAAAACCAACGAAAACGGTAAAATAAGAAAGAAAAAACTACGATACGATTAATAAATACGTAATAATTATAGTCAACATACCATGTTTTTATTAATTATATCTTATTGACGCGATGAAATGTTTATAAGTGTAAATCGATAATATTACACTACCTACAGGTTTTAGAAAAATCGGTGTTTTCTATGATATAAACTTTAAAAATTATAAATCAGTATTTTTTTGGCGTTAGAATATTAAAGTGTTATACACACATATTCAATAGATTGTTGTAAAATTGTATATTAGTGGATATATATATATATATATATATATATATATATATATATATGTATATTAAAGAATTTATATAGCATTTAAATTTCGTGTAAATACTTAAACAAGTGAAATAATAATTACATGTAGAATGTCAGAATTATCAGTTGAATAAACGTTATACAAAATGTATTTTATTATTAGAAAAAATCGTAGTATGTCTTTAATATTAACAAATAAGTTTCAATATAATGACGTAGTTAAACCACATTTCCCCTTCTTCTCACCCTAAAAACCAAATTTTTAGGGTCACAATACTTCCACTTAGTAAGGCAATATTGTACTACATTCAAAAATAAATTATGTCCATATAATGTATCATTACCGATCGAATATACCGATTCGTTTTTACGTCGATATTACGGGTGTTTTAATTATGCTAGTCGTACAACTGATATGGTAAATGGATGTTATTGTACTTATTTCAATATCAACAAACTACAAATGCAGTTGTAAGGGTAAACGGAGACTTCTAATTAATAAACTAATGGCGCGAATCAATTTTGAAATTAATATGGAGCTCTTAATCTCGAAAGTTGCCGTTCGCGCTTACCTTAGTAGAAACTTTACGAATTTGGAAAAGTCATTTTCCGTATATATATATATATAAGTAAAATTCACATAATTCTTTCCCTTGTGGCTATCGTTTTGGTAAAATAAAAAAATTAAATGTGTACGGACATCGCGTGTTCCGACTCATTATCCAAAAGAGTAGGTCATACACAAATGATAATGTGACACGCCAACATGACTTTTGTTTTACGTCAGAATTCCACGTGCAAAAAAAAATATATATATATGTAGTTTAATGATAACCAGAAAACTAATGGTAACCTATTGTGTGTTTCGTTATTTCAAGCTCGACACAAATATGAAACGTTCACACTGTATTATTGTGTATGGATCAACATTGATGAAAACATTGTAAACCGCGCGTTTCAAGTTTTATTAATATCGGTAAAAAATACAAAAAATCACAAAAAAGTTAGTAAAATAACGAAAACAATTTCATTTAGAACGACCCATTTATATATAGTGACCATTTATATTATATTGTTTTATCGATAATATTTTTCGTTATATATTTACCTACATATGAATGAAAAAAACAATTATTTTCATATTCCGAACACTTATTTAGTGTTTATTATTAATATTAGTTGGACTGTTAATTCGCAAGTGACCATGACAACGTAAAAAAATATATCACTAGAGAAGGGGTTTATGAAAAAATGTAAAATGTAAAATGCTTGTATACGAATATGGTATTTTATTTATTATGACTTTATTACTATATATATAATGCTATGTAAACATACATGCAGTTTCGATATTGTCCTCCTCTAAGGATCATTTATTTCAATTTTTTTTAATTACTCCCGAAATGTATTTACTTTGCTCTACTATTACTTACCTGATGTGGTTTACAAATTATTTATAAATTAACCTTACTATACTATTTTTTATTTTCCTGCAAAATGTTGAAATAACTATAAAATTTTAAGGTCAGATCGTCTAGTTTTTTAATTTTTCACTGTGTTAAGTAGTATTATATACGGTATTGGAAAATACACTTGTTCGATTACATTTTAATTGGAATTATTTTAATAGGCACCTACGAGTATACAATTGTGTCAACTACACATGATTGTTTTTCATTGGTTTCTTTTATATTTAAAACCCAAATAACAAAATTAATTTTGTTCACGCGTGAAGTTCTCGCTTTAATTATTTAATATATATATATATATATATTAAAATATTTAAATAAAATTTATTCGAATAATTTCTAGGTAACTTTCAGGTGATGCATCTCTTATTTCAAATATATTTACAGTTTCATTTTTAAAATAAAAAAACTAAAAGGTTGAAGGGTTTTTTAAACGAAAATTGAGTTCAAGAATGATCTACCGTTTAAAGCGATATAATTTACAAATATTTCGACCATTCTTAATTTAATTTATAGACAGACATTCGAAAAAGAACAAAACCAAACAAATTTAAGTTTCATTAAATTACGTTATAGTGACATAAAAGTAAACAGTGTGATTTGTATAACACAGAACAAATTTTATTTTGCAATCAACTTTAATTTTTACGATTATTTGTTTTTAATTTAATTTCAAGTATTATTTATACTGTAGATTTTAAAAATTAATAAAAAATACACACACACAAATATATATATTTGTTTCTTTTCTATCGTTATCTTATGAACCTCCGCTGAAGTATTGCCCATATATATTGCCTCTATGTGATCATAGATCACAGACCAGATATTTAATTTATTATCACTAGTGTTTGATTATCGCATCGAACGATAACAAATTATGAATGTAATACACAGAACCAAACAAATATTATTAAATAATTAAAACATAACGGACTTCGAGTTCAACCATATCCGTTGAACTAAAAAAAGAGAGAGTGAGAGAGAGATCGAAAACTCTGGCCGGATCATATAATGTGGAATACGCGGAGAGAGAAACGACAATAAATTTCTCATGACCTAATCAATTATTTTAATTAAAATTGTTTACAACTGCTAATGGAAAGGTAAGAACTGTGTCGTCCGTCATATCGAAACAGACGTATAAACGCGACGGGGAAATTAATGCACAGTTGAGTGACGCGGATTTGAAATTATCTATAAATATACATTAAGGTATTATGGTGTAAAATACGTAAATTTATTTGGACGTCACGAACTTCAGTGTAACCTTTCTCATGGATCAATTTTCGAAGGATATTTAATTCGATGAGATTTTCCAAAACCCGTTCATTACATTAATGCAAATTCTTCGAAAACAATTAACCTTTGTCGTTAATTCAAGTAACACATTAAACGCATTTGTCACTTTCAATTCCGAAACTTAATCTTATATCCGACTAATGTTCTTTTTCCTGTATTGTCTCCGTTATCAACCTCACTTCATATCCTATCGCATCAAAATCACAAGCAACTTAATAATACAGTTACCACCTTATTATTCCTCATAGAATTTCAGCGTTAAAACACTAAAACAACGTACAATTTTGACAATTGCACCGGGTACTTTTTATTCGTTTATTAATTTACATTAATTAACTTATTATTTATTAATTTTGCTATTTTATTTATTTTCACCAACGATCAAAAATGATACACGTTACCGAAAAAGACGATAATTAGAAAACGACGTTTTATAGACACCTTTTAATAATTTGAATTCGAAACACGTAACCTTATTGAGTATTACGTAATGTGCATTATACTTGTATTTCATAGAAAATTAAATATCGTTATTATTTAAGTCGATATCATTTATTTATTTAATTTGTGTATACTTTCACAATAACGTGAAGGTAATATATTATCAAAACTATAACACAATAAGTTATACTAGAGAGCATACTATGGATGTCGTTTCATTACGTCAAACGTCGTTTCGGATATTGCTATACTTTATTGTTTCATTTAACAAACAGCCATAATTCAGAGTATACATTTGGGTCACCTTCAAAATAGTTGATGGTAGATCTTTGTTTACAAAATGCTGCTTAATGAATTGTACATTTCCGTTGATTGATGCGGTTATATAATTCGATTATACGACGATTTTACTAAAACGTACGATTTTTGACACTTGCTTATAATACATTTTGTCGCTTTGATAAGTCTTCTTTTTAAAACCTATTCATATCGTTTTAGTTATCAAAAACAAAAAAATATGGCATTAATTTTCAGCTTCTTTCGTTTCCCGTTATCCCTCTATTCCTCCTATTATTTCTTCTTCGCTTAAGGTTTACGCGATCTCAATTTATCGTTAAACAATTGTGCTATTTACCCTCAAGTCTATGTTTTTATATTGTAATCGTCTTTTTAAACATTCTATCTATAGTTCTATCAATAATTCCTCGTCAAAATCCATCTACGATTCATTCTTCAGAAATATAATTCTTCATGTCTTATTTGCCATAGTTTGCCTGTTTATCTGCACTATAATAGATCGTAAACCTTTTTCAAACCTCTCGAATTCCTTGATTTTATTAATTGTCTAACTCTGCGGATTGACCGATAGTCGCTTTCAAATTCAAAATAATTAAAAAAACCTAAAATGTGGATCCTAGTATTCCGAATATACTAAGAGTGCTCATCATCGTTTACTACTTCTTTCTACGTAATTCTTATCATTTTAGATTTATTTTCTTAATACCAACATTTAATTTTGCCGAATAAGTTATTTCCCAAATATTGCGTTGTACGATTAAAAAGTTATTCACTAAAATCAAATTAAATTCAAAAAATGTAACAAATATAGATAAATCTGTAAATGATTTCCCTTACACATCAACTGGTAATTAACTTGATACATAACTGTTCTATGTGTGTTTCATATTCTAAATATTTTGTTCATTTTCACCAAATTTGATATTCGAACTATACGTTTTTTTTGTAAGTATAGATATTTCGTCATTAAATATAATTTGTCAATTTTTACTCTCAAAAATTAAATTAGATTTATATAGGAATATGCATTATATACACACCTCTCTCTCTCTCTTTCTCTCTCTCTCTATATATATATATATATATATATATTACAATTAAAACACGTTTATTACTCATATGTGATTGTGCATATGACATGATGAGGTCAATGGTTTATTTATCTCGTGACATTCGCTCGTATAATTTTAAATATAATTATTTAATTTTCAATTACCTATTTAATAAATTACAAAACCATAAATTACTCTTCCCTTTTTCTTTCAGATAAATTTATTTTAGTATTCTCAATTTCCAAAACCAATTATTTATAAAATGTGAAATTATCTCCTAACGGGAATAATAATATTATTTTAACGGTAGTATTCTACGTGGAGACAAAAACACTAAATGTATCGAGGGTTTTTTATTAGATGTCTGTTTTTTAATATTGTACGTATTTATTGTAGTGTAATATATTTTTAATAAGAATATCAGTATAATAATACAATTAAGAAAATTGATTTCGTATTAACATTGTCATGGTGTTTATAGTTTATATTAAAAATCAATGTAAAATATATAGTGAATTATCATAGAAATACTTTCCTTTATTTGCTATTCTATTTCCGATAAAAAAAGAGTTTAATGTTTTTGATGTATTAATGTTGTCGTTTAGAAATGGATATAATACGGGACATTTTATACAGTATATTCTATGACGACTTTGAATAATTTTTTTGTTTTCGTTTTTTAATTTGCATTTCAATTACTAGTCTTAAAACTAAAATTAATTTTTAAGGTAGAATAATAACGCAATCCATTCAGTAAAAATATATGCATACTATTTTATTGGACTTAAACATAATGCTATTTAACTATATTCTCTTTTCTTTCGTAAATAGTGTTTTTATTGTGAAAAATGTTTTCGATTCACGAAGGCGTCCTCAACGTTTAATTACTGTCAGACAGGATTATATAAGTGTGATACAATTTTATTTTATATAGCCTTTCTCTATTCTATCCAATTTATGTTATCAAACTGACCATTTAAAATAAAGAATTATCGCATTATATGACAAACTGTTTATATCTGTAAACTAAAGTATATTAAAATTATTCGATTGTTAAACTCTATTTTTTTAATAATTGTGTTTCTTCTCTGGCTAATCCGAATTGCACACATTTTAACATACAAAAAGCAAAATTATCAATCACCAATCACATTTGTTATATAATATTAAAGATTTATTACAAAAATAATGGGAAACTTGAAAAAGCATTCTGCTGTTATACAGTCAAAATATCATGTTATTTTGCGCTATTAATATTTTATTACAAGGGGTCAATTCGAAGCCCTTCGATAATTTTTAATTGGTACTTACTAGTTTTTGGAAAGCACTTCTAAAAGGGTTTTGTCCATATGAGAGTTTAGAAAGGCTGGTAGTCAATTCTCTATTGGGTATGTTTTCAGTCTAAAAAAGCTATATACGCTTTCGAATCAATTTCGATGTGACCAAACGAATAAATTATCATGTACAATAACTCGAATTATTTCACACGTTGCTCATTTCTAAAGAAAATAATTCGTAATTCATTTCTAACATCTATTAGGCATAATAATTTACACATTTATTTGCAAGAAAACTTCTTAATTTCACTTTATTCAAAATATATTATAATGGAAATACGTAAAATATTTAATATGTGCCATGAATTTATTTTATTTATTTATATTTATAGAAAAAGGTCATCATTCCGAATATATATTGATCGTGATTTGTGTCGGTCGCAATTTTATATATTTCAAAAGATTTAATATATATATATATATATATATATATATATAGAAATTTCTTTGTGGTAGATTCGAAATGACGCAAATAACATAACAATGGGCCTTAAAGTAATACTCGAGATAGTATACATATACATTATATAGGTTGTATAATAATTTGTATTAGGTTTTATATAATATATTTAGTTGAAATATATCGTTACTAACAATCGATTTTAAATGAAAGTGATTATTTTACACGGGTGTATATTATACTGATATCAAAAATAAACATTTAGCGAAACTGTGAATATTAGCCGAAAAACGAACGATGTATGTATTTTATATTTTCGAATGAACCGTGATTGTTTTGAAGTCATACTAATCTACTGGATTATTTATCGTCGGATAGTTGAACGATTAAAATGTTAGTGATATCGAGTTGGACCTTGCCGAATGCTCGAAACACTACGTTTTTATTTGGTCCGAAACCCAAAAGTTTTTAACTGGAATTGTTGACGTTGATAAAAGTGTACGAAACAATAATCTACAATTTTCGCATCCATCTCAAACGCTATTGCGTTCGATCCTCGTACAATGATACCTACGACTTATGTACAAACTAAAACGATTGCAACTGGCACTTGGTAAAACAAACTTTTCGACTAAGCCCAATTTAAGTTTCAAACCGACGCAGATATGTTTGTAATAAGATCGTTTTCAGTTCTCCTATATCTAAATATATAAAACTGAAAGTACGTGTGATTTAATTCGGCCATGGTTTACAACAATATATGCCGTTAGTATCGATAAATAGCTACTAATATCAAACGTGTGTATGTATGTATGAGAATGTGTCTGCTAGTTTCCCTTATGATATATTGGTCCTGGTTGCGATAACTGAAGTATTTCGTTGTACCCTTCTGAACCGACCCGACGTTTTGATGAAATCCAAAATTCATAGGTAGTATATAAATCCAATTTTCGGTTCTACAATTAAGATGATTAACGAAAATCTCGTCCGTGTTATATTTCGTAAATGCCACTCTAAGTGTTAAATACTCCGTTCACTAAACGCGAATGATACTTCGTCCTAAATTGTCACTAAAAACGGAGCTTACGATTAAATCGAATTTCTCCCGTGTAGTTGATTATATCACATTTACCGTACAAATAACACGTCTAAACCCATACCAGTCATTCCAACGTGTGAGCCATAGATCGATATCGATAACTTCGCGGCGTACCATTAATGATTCATTCGTTGAATACATTTTCAACCCCTCGTAACACGAATTTGCTTTTCGTGTTTGTGTTAAGAAATCTAACGCAAGGTTATGCAATTATAAAAAATTCTTTACCAACAACTTTGATGTCAAACATATCAAAACTAACAACACTGACGTTTAAAAAGGAACTGATACAGATTTCGGTAAAAATCGATTAAACTCTCTTTTTATTCCTTTTCAATTGCTTGTTTTTATTTACACTTATTCTTTTAATGACGTAAAAAAGTATTTCGTTTTGAAAAAAAAGTGCTTTTTTAAATAAATTATATTTTTGATAAGCGCAAAAATTTTTATTAAATGTTCCGAATAAAATTTTTTTTAATCCATTTAAATATTTTTGAACTGCGTGTTTACAAATAATTTTGCGATAATTTATAATTTAATTAACCAACCATATATTCGAATAAAGTAATACAAATTTATATCGTTTTTTACTGTGCTGATTAAAGACAAAAGTTTTTTAATATGTTTGTTTCAAAAATACATTTTATATACTATCATTTAATGAAATGAACATATGAATATAACAAATATCGATATATTTTTTTAATCTGTTATTGAATTATAATATAATTATTTTAATTTTTAACTAATTAGCAACGATATTGCTAAAATTATCTACGTATTCTTTATTTTTATATAAATATTTTCGATGATTTTTATTTCATACTTACATTTCAATGAAAAATTTGTGTTAATATAGTGTTTGTACAATTATTTTATATATAAATATATTATAATGGTGATTGTGAATATATATATTTATTGCGTGACGTAAGGCAAAAATGGTTGTAATTATTATTTATTTCATAGAAACCTTAATACCTATATGTTAGTTTGAACCAATAACCTAATTAAGATGGCTAAATTTATTAAAATTACAAATAGAGGTCATTGTGCTATACTTCGCTATAATAATCGTAGGGAACTTTTTGAATTATTTAAGATCAATATTCAATTTATTTTAAGAATTTTGGATATGATTGCGGTTTAGAATTGTGAAAAACTATTTAAATTTCTTTATTGACATTATACGGGTACGTAATACTTCGGAAAATGAAAACTTTTTTTTTGAGTTTTCGTCTTGGTGACAAAGTATTCAAGGAATAATTTTGTCAATTTTTTTTTTTTTTGTAGCATTCATTCTGCAATAGTTTTTGAGGAAATTCGAATTTTAGAAATAGTCATTAATGATAAAGTTGTAGTTTATACCGATGATTTTCGACAAGTGGTGGGTATTCATGACTTTTTTTAACGAACAAAATTGTTTACCTCGGATAATGTATGTACATATAATATATCTACTCTGCTATACATAGAAATCGAATAAGTAGTTTCTTGAAATTTCGAAAAAAAATTCGTTTTTCAATATCGAACTTTTCATTTTTTACCTGGCGTATAATAATGGATTAATAATAAATATATAAAACTTATATAAATCGAAAATTTAAGAATTTGTCGAAAAATAAACGTTGCTTTAAATATACGCCCATCCTATAGTGTACAATTGATTAACGTTTTATTACATTTAGTTAAGCCGATTAATTTTATTACACATTTGTCGTCCACGTAATGTTTATGGGATGTTTATTGGAAATAATGCTGACATAAATTAAATGGAGTTACCACATTTAGCCAATCCGATTTGCAGACCGATATTAGACCTGCGGATAAAATAGGAGGTATCTACCCAAATGTAATTTAATCCAATAAAGACGAACACCTGACGATCACTTTTATCGGTAACGTTAGAACGGACGAAACGTTTGTAAAGAAACCTCGCAAAACACACACGAAAAATACGTATTTCGGTTTCGATATTAGGCGAGTGAAATTATTAGCGAATCCTAACGCAATTTAATATTCGGTAATACGCTTTTGCCAGAAACGAGTTATGCGCATAAATATGATATCGATCGATCTTAAAACGAAACGACTAATCTGTAATGGTATGTACATATCGTCGATTAATTAAATCATATAAAAACATACGCAATTATTGTAAGTAAAAAATAATTACGCTCGCCTACGACATTTTTTTGGAATCATATTTTGTATAAAAATATCATCTAGATAATCTAAGCTAAAAATAGTTAGGTACAATTACTATAATTTACGAAACGTGTTTTTTGAAGTTGCATACTGTATCTAACACAAAGAACAAACTATGACATTTTACAAATGTCAAATTACTAGATGTAACTGAACAGCTCTAAATATTATTAAAATGATCTATAGTTTGATACGATTATTGTGACATACGCCGAAGGCACGAAACAAATAACGTTTAAAAAAGTACATAATTATGTTAACATGAAGAAATACAATATCAGAACAAGTGACACCTTTTAGGCACCAGCGGATATTGTTCAGAATCGAGAGCGGAAGGTGCTCTCTGCCAGCAGCAGAAGATACTCAATCTAAATGGCGAAAAGGGACCACTGTATTTTCAGTACGTGACATCCATTCATAATTTAAGATTTTTCAGATATAACGGACATGTTAGAGTGAACTTTTATATTATGAAAAATCTAAGTATTTTATCTATTTTACGTTTTATTTTTTGTAAACTTCGTCGATACGTATAAAAGCAGCGTCCAAATTTTTATATTTTCAACATCCTTTTCATTTACATAAACTTAAAAAGGCCTTTTTTTCTGGTCAACACTACAAAACACGGGCGTCGATACCAGGTAAGTCAGTATATTCTATTGTGTTCGATTCAATCGGTTATTTAAAAAAAAAATAATCTAATCAATTCTCAAATCCACGACTCCACTAGACTCGTGTTCATAACTTAATTACTCGACAATTCGTCCCTTTCTCCTCTCAACTACTAGTTCCTACTACAGTTTCCTGTCTTATTCTTTCCTTTCTTCTTCTTTTATTTTCATTGTTAATTGTCAATTTATCACAGAACACGAGTGTGAACAAATACATTTTGGCAAGACATTTGTGTTCATAAATAGCTCTTGCCACGTACATCCCATTCGATAATAATTTTGTGTACAAATGAACTCGTTCGTACAATCCGATCACGATATAAAATGGCATCCTCAGATGATGCTCTACTTCCGGCTATTAGTTCACATTAATCAAACTATTTTAGTGCTAATCTTGCTGACCATAGGGCACATATAAATAACAACACCAAAATCTCATTAACACTTAATAGAAGATAATGTGAAAAGTACTCTTAAGCGTGTGAAGTTCACTACTGTTTATTGTGTTCAATCAGTTACATAATTCACAAAGCATCTCATCCACAACTTCTTAAAAATCAAACACGTGTACATATACTATACACTTATGTGAACCGTACAACCGTATAACCGTATAAATGTGTAATATACATTGATGCATTTTACGACGTGATTTTTTTTCAAGCCTAAAATACTATTTATTGATTTTTAATCCGAGCTAAGGATGGCCGTGCATGAGTTTTCTGTACAGTGTCACGATTTCAAAAATTCACGGACGAGGTATTTTTATATTTCGAATACATTTTTTACAAGATTTTTTTTTCGTTTACCGTAATTATTCGTACTTTGTAATTTTTTTTTCTAGCTCAAAAATAAAAGGTTATAATCTACATCCATTATTGCATAATTTGAATAGGTAATGATTGATGAAAAAGAAACTTTCGAAATTATCACGCTATTATACGTGTAATTTTTATAAATTACCGGAAATAATAACAGAGGTATATAAATTTATACTTTACGCTACTTTAATAGTCTCGGATATATTATAATTGATAATTGAATTATAATAAATATTATTAATCCAATTAAAAGTTATAAGCTTATTGAAATTTATCATTGGTTTTCACACTAAATAACATTAAACTCTTTTATCTCTTATTTATGAATTATTTTATTTTACAGACAGGTAACGATACCTATACAACCATATAAACACAAGCTGTAGTAAATTCAATATTTGCCTTGTTGAAATGTTATGAGAAAATAAATCTTATACGACCATTTCAGTAAACAGAATAATTCGTTTGTTTAATAATACTTTTCTTTTTAAAGTAAAGTTCACGATGTATCCAAAATTATATTCACCGATTTAATAAATGACGAATTAAATTGGATATTCAAAATATCCCGTGGAGATATGACAAATGCATTACATCTTTTGCTATTCAATATTTCAGAGTTTCGTGGTTTATCGAATACTTTATAAATACTTTTGTGCTTTGATAAATTGACTTTCAATTAATTTTAATTAAACGGAAATTAAAAAACAAAATGAAATTATTTTTTTTTATCTTTTCAAAAATTAAAATAACTATTTTATAATTATAATTTTAAAAAAAATGTCGGTACATAAAAATTTCAATTAGGAAACGTCGTTAATTTCTATAGATTGTTTAAATTAAGGATTGGAAACTATTACAATTTTAAATTTTGAAAAGATTGACCGGTTATAAATGTTATATATATATATACGGGTTTTGGTTCTGGTATTATATATTTATTAATTTCGATTTCCAGTTTTTAATTCCAATTAATACCTGTTTTAATATATTTTTTCTAGCACTTGACAAAAGAATTTAATATAAAATAAACAGTTACTTACCAAGTTCAATGTTGAAACAAAAACAAATTCATTACTGTACAATTTATTTATTATTTTAATCGAATAAACTATAATTATAAAATTTCTTATTTCAAACCGTAATTAATAATTATTATTTGAAATATATTGAGTTTTCTTCATAAATTGTGAAGTATTATAATATTCATATAAAGCGGAAAAAATATATCTGTGTGAACATTTGTATACAACATAAAATAATGGTGGAACATCTGTTCGTGCATCATTAATTTCACACGTTAAAATATAAACGAAAATACGTAAGTAATTGAAACTAAAAGAACTAAAAAAACTCGATAAAACCTCCGCCTCGAAATATGAATTAGTGGACGCCAGAATCCTTTTTTCATTGCATGTAGTGTACCGCTTAATGAAATGAATTAAATTATAATTATTAAATGCAATGACGTATATAATTATTTAATTATATATTATATTATAAACAAATTACCAACACTAATATATTTCTAATACGTATTTTAACATTTTGCGTTTCGATAAAAATATTAAACCTTTTTTTATTTTAGCTTTAAAAAATAAAAATCCAATAATTGCCTCGTATAATTTCAAAACTGAAAAACCTTAAAAACGTCAAATAGAACAAACGGAATACATTTAATTGATCTCTGCCTATATGCATACAAATTTAGTGGTATCAAAGAAAATATTTTAATTTTTAATGTGTTTACCAACTACCACATATATCTTTATTAATTTTAATCGCTCCCCCTCTCTATGTCATAATGTTCTTATATTAATTTTGCACTTATTACAAATAAAACTCAATACTTTCCTACACTTATCATTAGTTTAATTTATCCTATTACGCATGTCGTTTTCACTGCATTACGACAAAATGTTGGTGCTAATTGTATTCGTTTAATTCAATTCTTTAGTTCTACATCCCTTTTTATTTTTCTACAAATTTATTGATGCGTAGCGTATTATATATCGTCCCTTTGGTGACATACTAACCTAACTCGACCTAAATTATTTTGTTCCCTTTACTACGTGTGATGATATTTCGCTCATTAATATTTTGTTTTTAGTTTTATAATATTATTGATTGTCGATAACAGTTCAACTTACTATATAAAACTTCCAAAACACACGCGCAATGGATAACACGGTATATGTGTTCGCCACAATATAAGGAATAAAAAAATGTATACGTAGGATCTGAATACTTATCGAAATTGTATTTAAACTGAATAAAACCACAATAACGATGAATTATATTTTCGTTAACATTTGACTACGCTTCGCAAACAACCATTATTAATATTCTGTAGGTAAGAAAATTGTTTTCACCGAAAACGTATAGTGACAGACGGGACCCGAGTTGTCAAATTAACAATCTTAAACTTTTATAATCAAAACCGTGTTGAAAGTAATATTTATGGAAATCTGAATTATCATTTTTATATTTAATATATTTTATTTAATAATATTTGACGGCTTTATATTAATTATAAAAAGCGAAATTGCCTAAACATAATCTAAAGAATATTATCATTATCATTAGTTGGACTGTTGATTATCAAATATGAATATATAGTATACGGAGCATATTATTTCTATAGGTATAGTATAAATATCCAAAGTAGAAATTATCTAATTTTTTCTACATTAGGAAAATAACTTATTATATCCAACACCATAAGACCAACGGTACAATTTATTGAGTCATCCCTTCCTAAACAAATAATATTTAAATTTGTCTTCTATTAATATTTAATTTCGTACATTTGCTCTTAATCGTCCTGATTAGGTTTTTAATTCATGTTGATTTTAAATCTTTCATACGATTAGATATTTTTTTAAACTACACATTAAATACTGTTAAAATATTGGTGCATACTGATTCAACAAATATATAAATAAACTGTTTAAATTGTAAACTAAACGTTGAGAATTATTTTAATTTATAAGAGACCGAACGTACACTAAATTAATAACGATAGATTTACGTGTATAATAACGACTTATATTATAATTTGTAATTTATAACATAGCATGTTAATTTCTTTAATATTGTCGTATTTTATTTTTGATGGGATATGATGGAATGCATAATATCCTTTGAGCTATAATTTCAACATAACGGATTGTTTTTCGCGATAGGAACTTCGGATTGAATTTCTAATGAAACGTCTTCGTATTAAAACATTATATTTTAAATAAATTGAAGTTTATCTTGTTTTGGTCATCACAGACACTATTTGATGCGAATAACAGTAAGTGATTTGGCTTGGATATGTTCATCTTACACATGGACGCGTTTAAAAAATTTAATTCATACTATATTTATTAGAGTAGATATATGACGCTACATTGCACTTCTTAGAACTTCCATTTATTTTAATGCAAAACGCTAAATAACCTTCAGATATTATTATAATTATTAATATCGATTTTAGTGTACAGTGTTGCATGCAAAAATTGAAAAAGAGAAATTAATAGCTACCTACACGTTTTATTATTGGAAAATATTCAAATCATAAAAGAATAAATTATTTATTCATTACCATAGATATATAGTTATTATGTATATAACAATTATGTAATAGAATATAAATTACGATAATAATAATAATAAGTACTATGCCGAACATTATAAGTAGACTATAATATGGATTGCAAAACGACGGGGTAAATTAAATTAATTTTTGTATTTTTAAGTAGAATTTCGATTATAAAAACATACAAACGAAATGAATAAAATAAATAGAAGAAACGTATATACTCACTAATTTATATTAAAAATGTAAAAGAACGAATTGCGCACGATTTTGTATGTTTTCTTATTAGACGACTCTTATATACCTGTAACAAAAAAACCATTGGATGATGATTCACATTTTAGTTTTACTGTATCATAACAGAATAATATTAAAATAGGCAGTGCAATGTACAAAAAATTCGCAATAGGTAAAAAGTGTATAAATATTTTGGATGTGTTTTTTAAATTAACGTTACGTAAATAATACGGGGAGTGGAATAAACCAATTTACTTAATGGATGAAGTTTTAAACGATAGACTTATAGGTTTCAAATTAAAGTTTAAAATATTATACAGTCAGGTATTATATATACACGTTTATCAATACATTTTTCGATTTCCGCTTTTGTCGGAATAGTAATTGAAATTTTAGGAAATACGATTACTTTTAACTTGATAAAATAATTACTAAAATCGCGTTATCGTTTGATATATATATAATATTAATAACAATTTCAATAATAACTAACCAAAAATTTAAAAATTGGGGAAATTAATTTTTCGGGTAATCTTTATTCGCGCTTGTCGATCGATAATGTAATATTTAAATTTATAATTGTATATTTAAAACACGAATCCAACGTGCATTATTTTATTAAAATGTAGGAAAACTAATGTAATTTTACTCTATGGTATTGCTTATTACGCCAGATATTTTTTTACAAAAGACCCAAAACCTATTTTATCGGCGCGACCACAAAAAAAAAATGTGTGCACTTTCCATTTTAGTTTTATTCGTTTTTCGCTTACTCGTCGAACCATCGTAGTCAATTTAATACGTACGCTGTGGTACAACAATATTTTTGAGGGGAAAGAAATTCCACATGAAAACGTTGTTCACGTTAAAACCCGAATTCCCGTATTAATCGGGCTCAAATACTGGTAAAAATTGTAAAACGAATAGAGACCATCATTTGCGCATCGACGAGTTTTTGTCTTGGAAAAAAGAACCTCGTGATCGTTTACGCATTGAGTGTTTAACAATGGAAAAGTCAAACGCAGTCGTGCGGCCTAAAGCGTCGTCTAATCTTCATTGTCGCCTGCAAATCGTACGTGACGATTTCGCACATCACACATATTGATAAAATGTAATCTGTTATATTCCGTGAGTCGGCTACCCGACATAGTTTTGCCCGACGAATCGCTGTGTGTTTCGTACACAATCGAGTTTTATACGAATCGTTACGCGAATGACGCGTTTTACGGACTGCAAACGATAACGGACCCTTCGATAACGAGACGATGCGCACGATCGACACTGGTACTGCTACCTAAAACGACGTAGGCAAAAATCGACGTGTTGCCATTACGCCCATATTGCAAAACATTCGTACTCGAATGCGCGCGCATTTGCCGAACCGAACGATTCGCGAGTCCGTTCAATATCCGCTAGGTGAAACGCGACGATAAGCGGCGGTCCGTTAGCCGTTTGGCCCGTGTACGTATTCGTATACGGGTTCAACTTTTAGATTGATGTTCCTTCGATTCATCGTCAGCTCCAATACAACTACAGTTGACAAATTAAATGACAAACTACACAGAGTCCGTAGCGCAACTCCCTTGGGGAAATTACTCCCGTTAATTAATCATCGTTAACTACGGGAGAACATAGTATTTCTGATAATAATTATTATTTCGGAATAAATATGCGGGTGTCATAATGCTAGCGACAAAATTCGTCGGAATAAATGGAACGAATCGAATACTATCGCGAAACGCTCGCGTTATGTCGAAATGTTGAATCTTGTAAATAAAATTATCGTGTTTTGATAAAAAGTACAGCACAAATAAGAAATTGAACACAATTCGTCATTGTTTTTACCTAAAGTCGGTGGTGACATTTAAAATCGTATAATTAACGCTAAATCAAAGAGTGATTCGACCGCTACACGTTATTGTCAACGAACGACTATAAATGTCGTTTGTATTTGTTGTCTAACAATTAAGAACAAAAGAAAAACCTTTTTTCATTGACGATCGGTCTAATAAATATAAAAGTGCCCGTATACGTTTAATTAAAGTTTTAATTGTTAATTTTTCTATAACGGTATATAAAAAACCCGATACCGTGTCCACATTCTTCATGTATACAATTTTTTAATTTAATAAACACGCGTACAACCTTATACAATTATTTTCATGTTGTGACATCCGTATATTTCATGCGAATGAACAATTCGAAAAGTCAACATATTAGTTCGTAGGTGGCGTAAACATTAATTATTTTATTTGAACTTTGTAATATTTTAATTGTAAATACATAAAGAATAATAATAGTGTTATACAGTTTTAACAAACTATAAAATTGTTGGCTTGACAACCACGTTTGAATATAAACTATAGTTACGCGTTTGTGTGTAAACTTATAGGCTATTCGGTTCTTTACCGTATTAGAGTTTTATCTATTTATCTATATAAATAAACTATCAACATTCAAGACCTACATGTCATAAAAATTGAAACGGTAAATTCGACGAAATTCCGTAAAAAAATATGATAATAAAAAGACGTTATTTATGTGAAACGTTAACTATAAAACAAATGCGATAGCATATTCGCTTCAATTTTAATCAATTTATGTATATACAATTTTAATGTGTTCTTTCACCATATTTTTTACACATGAACTAATATTTCTATTCAGAATACGATGGATTTTTTATTAAATTATTTTTATTATTTTTATTTTCGTGAAACCTAAGTACCACGTTCCAATGTAATATAATAAAGTAATTTACGTAATTGTAATGTTTCCCGAAAATAATATCAACAACGTCTCGCAGGTCGGACTTAACATTGTTCCGTTAGTGCGGAGTTTTTTATTTTAAATTTTTTTTCTTTTATTTGTACATTAGTTCAACGTGACATAATACAAAATATAAGAGCAAAAAAAATATCTGTTGTGTTGGAAAATACGGCGTTGAATGGATTAAAAATGTTCAAACAAAACACGGCATAGTGATAGTGATTTATGTATAAAATTCTACCAAATGACGAAATTTACGGTTCTACTTGTGTTGACTGTATGGCTCACTATTTAGACACGTTTCTCTCATCGTTGGGCTTTCGATTAAAAAAGAAATTAATGAGAATACATTTTAGGCAAATTTTAATTCTCGTTAAACCATTCATAGCAATATAATGTTCAATTTGAAGAACAGTTCCTTCACATGTAGTTTCGACAAAGACTAACTATATTATTATGTCTATATTTCACAAAAACCTTAGTTTAATGAATTAAATAGTTTCGTAATACTAAAATCCGTATATTTTACTTTCGAATTGTTCGTGATGCCGTAAATATTGTTCGTTTATTCAATTTTCTCCTCCGAGTACCCATCTATATTATTCAGAAGAAATAATGTCAATTTACTAAATCAGTTAACACGATAGTTTATATTAAAATATTTTGCTCCGTATTACCTCTTTATATATAAATTGCAAACAACCAAGAAAAGTCGAATTATGATCAAGTTATAATATATATATAATTATTTATAATTTATTAGATCGGAGTATTTTCGATTAATTGTTAGGTCCTTATCATCAATTTTTTATATTGTCACCATAGATTTAATCGTAAATCGTCTAAATCTCGTGTACTTTTGTTTCTTTATCGAATTTCTCGTTTTCTCTTTTTTATATTCTACTCAACAGTTTTATTGCTACACAGCGCTAAAGTTGATGCAAACATTTCCAGTCTTAATCTAGTGTTGTAGATTTTGTGAGCATATAATGTTAAACATATTATTTATAAAAATGGAATACGTTTATGTTTATAGTATTAAAATCGCATAAATAATAAAAGTCGAAATTGATAAAATATCATGATTTAACATACATTGCGTTGAGTGTTTTTCAAATAAATCTCGTCTATATCAATGGATGGTCAATGTGTGTTATTTCACGAAAAAAACGATTAAATACTTAATTACAAAAATTTTAAAATATTGATCAAATATCAAATAGCAAGCTTAACGATGATCTAGATATTTAATTTTATAATTTTTCATTAACTTATTTACTTAAATCGTTTGGGAAAATAACGTTATGTCATTCTATCTTCGGTTACCATTGTAACCTTGTCATCCATCAAAAAATTCGATTATGTTGTTTTAAAATATTATCGTTCTTTGCACAACGTATATTTAATCAACATTTTATTATTGAATAATCCCTTCGTCGAAACGTCATTTAATACTGCAGACGCATAAAAAAACTTATAAATATGTCGTTTTGTATTCAATAGACCGAAAATCGAATAGAAAAAACCGATCAAGTTCCTATAATATTTAAACAATTTTAGTTATATAATAATAATAATAATAATAATAAATATATTTTTTGTGATTTGTCAACAAATGTTATTTTTACAGGTAATGCTTTATTTTTAAATGTTATATACTATTTCACTTTTTTTCTGAACTGTACAGTTTGATTTATAGCCTAGTAATCATTTTTCAGGAATATTAGTAATATTCGGGATGTCTTATTCTTCTATAACTATTAATAAGTAACTATTTTTTTCGACTGGACTGAATGTTATAAAAATATGAAGAAGTAAAAATATGTATCGAATGGAATACATACAACATTAGCCCAGTTAATCAGTGAGTCAACGTAAATATTATATTAAGAACTTTAAAAAAGTAACTAGAATTGTTTATGGCAAACTATAGATTATAAGAAAAACAATAGAATTAAATTTAAAAATTGTAAACGTCTTACGCAAAACGATTTGCTTAGTGTGTCTGATATGGTTTATTTAAATGTAATAAACTGTAAGTCATTGTTTTAATTAAAAAATATCTAAATCGTATAATATTAACGGTACACAATTATTTGTAACATTGGTATATCAACTATTCAAACATTTGATTTGTCGAACGAAAATTTTTGTTATGACGAAATAAAATGGTATTGAGTGTTATTGAATTTTCTCAAAATACTATTACTACAGATGTGGCGTTATTATCTATAACACATTTTGAAACTGTTTTTTAAAGATCGCTGTTAATTTTATTTTTTAGGCATATTTTGATAATTTTCGTAAATTTTTAATTATTGACATTATTAAGTAAATATTATTGTTAATTATATTATATGTTTACTTATTTACTTTATATAATACACGTATACTTGTATGTGTACATGCTGATGTGAACTATATAGATTCGATATATGAAGTTCAAATAATACAGTTTCCTTGAACTTTGTAATGAATTTAAAGTTTCCGGGTGATGTGATGGAGACGGGTGTTACGGTATATGAATTTTACAAGGTTAAGACTTTTGTAATATTTTGTTGTTATTATCAAACCAATTTGTGGAAAAATTGGTTTTTCAAAAATATTGACATCCAAACAACGGACGATGGCAGGAGATATTAAATACAGCTAAATTTTTCTTATTAACAGGTTCAGCAAAAGTATATGACTGTAATGGTAGGTGTGAAGAAATCAATACATAATACACGTTTATTAAAAATCAAACAATGGAAAGAGCAATTTCGTATATATATATATAAATCATGATATTTTCTACTTTTATTTTCTAGAAAACGCGTATATTCGTGTGGGAAGTAAATTGTGTTTCGAACATTTCATGCAGTGATTGACAAACGTCTGATAGAAAATTAAACATAGACAGTAATATTTATATTTAATTTTAAAATTTTTCTGTATTCTTCCCGCCCCCTAAAAAAACAACGTTTCGAATACTCAAACAAATAACTTCTCTTAATCCTCTCAAATAAACAAATGATTATTTTATACAATATATTTTGATAATATATACATATATTATTTACTATTAAATTATTACGGGTATTTTTTGCTTAATGAAAATTCGACACAACTGTTCTATTCTTGTAAATAATTTTTCTATGGGCATTAGTATATATTATTAAAATGATAAAATATAAACATAACATTAATAAATGTATAGAATAACTTGTAGATAGAATTGGATATTTAGGTTAAACTGTTATTCGAATGTCAAACACCATTTTACCTAAAAAAATCGCACACTCTAATACGGTATTATTTATTTTGCCTACATATTTATTAATATTTACTTTCGGCGTTTACAATGTTTACAAATATTTTCAACCAATATATGTTAAACTTTTTTATTACGTAGTAAAAAACCAAACACGCATTTTTATTTGAAGAAACTTAATAAAAACCCGTTATTAAAACAATTATTTCTGGTTTTTAAAGTATTATATATTAAATACAACGTACCTTGGTAAATAAAATGAATGTGAACCATAGGTGGATAATTTTGTGGCAAAACAAAACGTATACATATTGGAAATAATTACTTTACCTTTAAAAAAGCAGTTCCACGATTTATTGAATAACCGTTTCTTTTATTAACTTATATATTGTGAAATGACAAATAAACTAATATAAATTCGAACTAATTATTTGTGATTAAAACTTTTTAAAATTTGCTATCTAAAAAAGAACCTATTAATATCAATAATGACTTTCCTATAATATTAAGATACTCTCATTACATTAATTATATGTAAATTCGTATGTTTCCATGTACAAATAATTCAAAAGTTCGTCATAAATTTCTAAATGTTAAGTATATTTGTTAAGTAAAATAATAAAATATTTTACCGCTTAAAATACCGTTTAAAATATCTTATTTATATGGGTAAAATTTTTTTTCTTAAAGTCACTAGAATTTAAAAATGTTTTTAGATGAATAAAGCTATGCCTCAAGTTCGCTTAACGGCTTTCCGAGCAGTGGGTTAAAAATCAATAAACCGATTTATTAAAAAAAAGATAAATTATACTTAATATTTTTAAATTTTGGTTTAAAGTTGATTGAAATTTTCTGTATATACACTTTTTTTATATTTTTATTTTAAATAAAAGTAATTACTTTGAAATGTTTTAGAGGTGAAATTGTAATTTTTAAAATTAATTTTAAAAACATACGATAATCTGTTTATATTATTGAGTTGCGTATATTATATTTAATTTAAATCTTACAATAATATAACGTTTTTCACGTGCCTAAATAGAAATTAAATTTTCATTGGGTTCGATATTTTTTTATAATTACCAGAAAATGTACATATATTTAAGCTATTATAATATTCATTATAATTCAATGATTACGTAATTTAACAATAATGGATATTAGCATAAAAGTAATCTAACTGGATATTTAAAAAAGCAATTAAGAAAATCGTAAGTTGTAAATATTTTGAAAATTATGGAAAATGTGAATATATGACTAGAAAAATTAACTCAAGTATTGCACATATTTGTGTAAAATTAAACGTATTTATATTACAATGAATAGTAATTCTTTATCACTATTTTTTTCATCGATTATTTTTTATTATAATTATATTGTATTATTATTTATATAATAACGTTATTAAATAGAATAAAAACGCCTAGAAAATTATAAATTCAATCGTGATTAATTTTCTATTGTCAAAAACTACAGTATAAATATATTTTATTTTCCATAGTATGAAATAAAATGTATACAGCGTATTTTAAAATAATTATATTATCATTCGTGAGAAGTTCTAGAAGTCTATGTAATTTTATTATTATTGTCTTACGCAATAAACAAGAAATCATTGCTTTATTGGGATTAAGTGTTCACAAGTTATTGAATTAAGTATGTGTTCAAAGATCTCACGTTTCACCCTTTTCGGATATCATTTGAAACTTCAAAAGACTGTAGTTTCTTTTAAACTACAGAAGTAAAGTTTAGAAACTTTCTTCTTTTTCAATTTCAAGTTCAAAAACATAGTTTTAATTAATTATTAGAATTGATAAATTTACAAAAAACAATATAACTTATCAGTTTATTTTTAAGTTAGGAATAATAATTTTTGTGTAATATATGATTGTGCTTTTAATTAATGGGTAATTAAATTATAAGCAACTAGCAAATGAACAAATTATGGATATTTATATTGCGAATACATAGAATGTGTTTAAGGCCATTTACGAATTGAAAAATATTAATTTATTATTATTATCGTTCAATGTATAATTGCATATAATATATTATATTGAATTAAAATATTTTACGACTGAGGTTAAGTTGAAAACGTACGAATTAGTTTACTCGGTAATTTTTCTAACATTTTTCTACAGATGCCGGGATAGTTTTAGGTTAATTCTCCAATTTGCGGGTAAAATTAAAAAAAACCATTTAAAATTGGGTTTTTTAATTTAAATCGCAAATTTAAATTTCTCCATCAAATTGTTAACACGGTGATAATTATTTTAGATCGATATATGTTATTTAGAAATTCTAAAAATAAATTCTCCTTTAGGAGTTTGTTAAACTAATAACACGAATAAACTTTCCACACTACTCAAAGAGACGAATTCGTCAAAGTAAAAGGATAACCAGTCTACTGAAAGATTTAGAATAGCAAGTTAAGTTTTTTTAATCCGAATGATATCTGAAATTACTACATTTTTCAACTTATATACTGGCGATTATTTCGTGTCGAGTTGCCCTCAATGATAGATTTGGTTATCGTTTATTAATAATATTCGTCTACATTTATGTATACAGGTTGATTAAAATTTATCAAATGTATTCGTCATTAATAAAAACCAAGGCCAAAACCTGAAACTATTGCATCAGTTAATATATATTACCTATATGTTTGTCCAACGTGAGAGATGGAAAAGTTTGCTTCTTTAAACTTTTTGAACAGCCTGAGCCATTTGGAAAATCTGACATATATTATACATTGCATAGGATTAGGAGAAACTTGGGAAATAAACTATTCAAAAATAGAAACGTTCATATTTTGGTTTGCAAAATTTGTTGGACTTAGTTATAATAAAAAAAATATATTTATCCCGAATCTCGCATCAATGAAATAGATTTCAATTAAAAATTTGTACTATTTACGCATTCGTAAAAACTTTAAAAGCCATAAATTTACTTAGAAATTATATACCAGTACTTAGCTATAAAAAATTGTTGTTTAAAACCACAACCATCCTACCATGGTACTAAGTGGAACATTCAAAACGGAATAAACTGCATAATATAAATGAAATAATTAGCGAAATATAAATATTCAAACATTTACGTCGTTGTTTACATTGTCGATTAAGTAAGTTAATTGTTGGAAGCCTTAATTTGTTTGACGCGAAATGAAATTATAAATATTTCTCGCGGATTAATAGTAAGTAAATATTAAATCGGGAAATTTAAGCCTTTGAAATAAAACGTTCAAATGTAAATTCATAAACATGTTTTGCGTATAATAAAAAAATTAAAAAGACGAGACGAGGAAAATGTACAAAGTATAGACTTGTCAGACCGTCGATATAATTTCAATAATAAAGTGAAACGATAATATTCCGAATATTAATTTTATTAACAAATACCACCAAGGCTCCTTGTAATATTCATCGATTACAATATGCGAGTAGATGACGACAAGGGAAAGAATACACTTACAATACAAATACACTGATATAATCGCAAACACGCACCACATATGACCACGTAGAATAATAACATTTATCGTTGCGCAGACAATTATTGGAATTCGGAGTCTGTTTCCTATGGCTTCTTTAAAAATCGTCGCCTAACAGCAGCTCAGTAAACAATAATCCGTTAGACGTCGAGTTGGTTTTGACTATAGCCCCTCCTCACACCAACATTCTAACTACTTTTCTGATCTTCACGACCATAATCAACCAACTAGGTAGTTTTATTTTTACAAAGTTTGAAAACAGAAATTCGCTAATGCTTTTATTTTTTAAACCGACGACGGTACATTAAACACAAACCCTATTCTATACCGCACAAAACTTAAATTTTGTGTATCTTGAGTGAATCGGAAAATGTTTAGTATTAACAATAAATGTTGTTATGACGCATATAACGTTCTCCGAATAATAATAATTTACAAGTCGTTTTATTTTTTTCCGATCACGTAATAAAATATCGTGCATAGCCACTAGGAGGCTAAAAGTTTATTGATAGCGAACGCTATATCATACCTTCGATATTTGTACTAGTAAATATATATCGTTAACTAATGTTGAATTCTTACTGTTAGTGTCATTTATTCGGCTGTCGATAAACGGTAAATACTATAAAGACCGCGGTGAATTGAATACTCCTGAAAACACTTCCGCCGGTAAATTGAATGGTTCAGAATAGGTAATAAACGATATGTTTAAACAATATTTAGAATTTCACGACAACATTGAAAACTGTGGTTATTCATATTGGGTGTGTGAACTATATTTATGTCCTTACAAAACATTTAGTATCGTTCGCGCGGGAATTCGTCTACTATCATTATTCCCGACTGAGACGTTTTCGGCATAAAACCATAAAACGCAAAACCATACTGGAACCGAATCCTTGGTTATACCGATCGCATCTGTTCTACCCTTGGCCTCTTGAGATTCACACACTTTGAGTTATTGAACCACGATAAAAAATTGCAACACTCGAAGTGATTTTTATCTCACAGTTCATAGGGTATGTCTGGCGAAATATAAATTATTTGTGCTACGATTTTTAGAAAAGTCTCTCGTACATTTCAGTTTATAATTTATTAAAACAAATATTATATTTCTATAATAATAAAGCGTTCGTTATTTTAATATTTTACTACTCGATCATAATTTATAAAACTTATATCAATTTTTATTTTTTGTGTTAAAAAATATATATATATATATTTAAATGTTCAACAATACATTATTTTTATTGAAATTTACACATGTCGATTTTAAAAATCCAACAAATGTCAACCGTTTAAATTTAAACATGATAATGAAGACAGACATTACAGTATATGTTAAAAATGTAAATGATATTTATCAGTTTAGTAGTTTAACGTTTAATTTAATCAAGGCAGTTAACCTAACCGCTATCTAATATCTATTAGATAGAAATGTATTATTCTAATGAATAAGCGAATATTAGCGATTACATTGAATGACCCAAAAAGCGACCCTTATGACAATATTATTAAGCATTGACTATATTATATACTGCATAATAATAAGTTGTTTATATATATAATATATACTAAATGATGTACTATTATTTCAGTATATAGAGTATTGATTATAATTAAGGAAAAAATCTTTTTCTTTTAATATTTTTAGTTTAAATTGTAGAGAGTAGGAAAAAAATATGGATTTTTATTTTAATCTAAATATTATTATTTTAAAGACAGAAGAGTTGGAAATATAATATTGAAAATGGATCTTAATTTTTTCTAAATAAACCAAAAAGGCCGATATAAAATTCATTAAAACATTTTTTTTAATACTCTGTAATTAAAATAAACGCCACAATTATTGTTCTGAGTAACTCTATTTCGTTTCTCTGCCATTTAAATAGTCAGAGACAATAACGATGAAATAAGTACACAAGGATTTTAAAATGATATATAATCGAAAATTTTTATATTTCGACGACGTTAATTAAACACCTAATTGCTTTATTTTAATTTATACATTCCAAAAATAGTTATATAGCATTTTTTGTTTGAAGTTTATTATACAGGTTATAGTTTTGAATCAATTTTAGGCTTAATTAAAATTAAAATATCTAAACAAAGAACGGATAAATTTAAAGAAACAAATATTGATAATTTTTAAAACAAAATTTTTGAAACAAAATTTGATTTCCAAATTTTTATATTTGCTTGCGAATAAAATCAATTTTGGTTTTTTAATTTTACTATATCCAAAATAGAATTACACAAACGTTAGTTATTTTGATCATATTAATATTACACTTCCGATTACTTGTTATAAAATGTCTACTTCTAATATTCATTCTCGATTAATTAGACTAATTGGACCAAGAAATATATTATATAATACACCTTTTCGTGCAGAAAAATGAAATCATACCATTAATCGGAAAATATTTTATTTTGAGCATATGTTGTTTAAGAACAATTTAAAAACAAAACAAAGCATTCGTCATTTAAGACGAAAGATAATCACTGATACAATAATAAATTGAATTACAGGCGTAAGTGTGTTTAATTGTATATAACAACGAAATAAGTTTGAATAATATTAATGTTAGTTATTTTTGTTAACATACTAATTGTTGTATATATATGTACGTACGGTATTCAATTAACGTAAATTTATACAAATGGTTTTACTTCCAATTAAAATCGGCTTTGTTAATTGTTGTTATAATATATTTAGGGATGAATTTCATTTCCCGATAACGTCATGAGGTCTAATAGCGAACGATTTGAATAATAAAACGTGTGGAAAATGAATAATTCGTCTATGCGTTTACGGTGGTTATCCAGTCTGTATGAAAAATGTCGACGTTCCCTACGACGAATAAGCCGGTCAGTACGTGAAGTAGGTAAATGTTTGGGAAGGTTTTTACGTTACTATTGGTTCACATAATCCCAATGATAAATTTGTAACGTAGGTTGGCAAACCACTTGAGAAGAACGATTTGATACAATAGTGTACTACTACGTTTTAACGTGCCAACATTGTTGCCACTTGTCGGCATTTTAGTAATGAAACTTAATTATCGAAATTTTAATGTAACAAGTCAAAAAAAAACGAAAGGATATCCTAAATGGTGAAGTGTAGCTGTTTGCTTCGGTTTGTATTTTTGATCTATACGTGGTTAGTTTATAATTATTGTTAATAATTTTCATATTATATACGCATTTCGTTCAATATTTTCGGCAATACTACTGTCTCTACCATTTTACTTAGTTAATCATTGATTATTACATAAATGTATAACGAGTAACCATATAAATAAATTTTATGCTAAAACAGATTGGATACGGTACGGTCAATATGGAATTTCATGACCACCACCGCTTCTAAGTTGTCAAATTTCAAACATTACCTAATACAATGGACATTACGCTAAATTTACTGCCGTCAGCCGAGCGCGTTATAAACACGTATATCTATTACGACTACAATTATATCGGTCGATAATCGCGGT
The DNA here is from genome assembly GCA_025469175.1 of Geopemphigus sp. TES_GeoC_2020. Taxonomy (NCBI): domain Eukaryota; kingdom Metazoa; phylum Arthropoda; class Insecta; order Hemiptera; family Aphididae; genus Geopemphigus; species Geopemphigus sp. TES_GeoC_2020. The sequence goes on along the minus strand of JAIPRN010002113.1, from coordinate 2,808 downwards.
GTATTTTTTAATTAAATTACCAGTCGAAATAACGAACACTGCATACTGAGTACAAAATTACATTTCCGTAAGCATAAAATGCTCGTCGACGCTATGTACTATAGTTATCATATGGAATAACAGCTTTAAATATTAAGTCATTAAGATTTAGTTAGTTTAAATCGAAGACCATTTGTTTTAAATTTAAGGAACTTATTTCGATTATAAATACATTTGTTATCGACGTATTATTTCAATTCTTTATAGTCCGGTATATATGATCGGCAGGTCGAGCACGTTTTAAATAATTAAAATATTTATGCGAGAATCTCAATTCCGTTTGCTCTTCAAATAAAAATCAGACCGATTTTAAAAGAACATAAAAAACTTCATTAAAATCCACCTCCGTAATGTTTAATATGAAATAGATACAGCTACGTGTGCACTTAGTTAATTAAAAACATTAATTGACGCATAATAATTGCTTATGCGTTTGATTAAGCCAAACATTTTTAAAATTTTGATTTAGCGTTTCAGACGTTGAGTCATAAACCTATTGTATAAACGGTGAATTATTCATTCACTATAGCTGCAACTAATGTAATACGGTTTGTAATTATTTCTCGTGTTTATATAATTTAGTAATTATTAAAGACACATTATTTTAATGTTTTTTTTTTCAGTCGAATTTAATGATTTATTGGTTTTTAGTTGATTCACTTTTTTTAGTATACTCAAATAATGGATGAGAGAATTGTTCCAGAGTACTGTAAATCGATTTAAATACTTATATTTCAATAAAATTAAATTTTTGGTTACACAGAGACAAAATACAAAAATGTATATTTTATAAATATTGTCGGAATTTTTTTAATATTATAATTATATTATGTAATAAAATGTTTGGAATATATGAAAAAAAAATATCAAATTTTAAAACAAATTTATATTATATTGATAACTATTAACCTAATAAATAAATTTCAATAAAATTATGGTCATACTAATAATAATTTAAATACAGCTTAGTTTTTAGAATTTGAATTTAATGATAAATTGAAATATAAATTTGATGTATTTTTAATATATATTTAATTTTTTTATTTGCGTAATAAATGTTTAATATTTCTGATATTTAAGAAATTTAGTTTGTTTCATAATATGAGATTTTTTACCCAATATTACGAAAAATTTCGTCATTTTAATTCAGATATAAAAACTTTAAATTCGTTAATTCTAAAATATAGTTGATATTAGTAACTGAAGACGTGAAGTATGAATTGCACACCAGATTCCAACTGATACATCGTACTTTCAATTCTTATTAAAATATATATTTAAAAGTATCCGTTACACTTAAAAATTTATTTTATATAAAATATATTTTCATCATAAGTAAGTTAAGTAAAAAAAAAAATAATATAAAATATAAACTTTCATTTTTCGCGTAAGAAATTACCAAATCAGTGATATTAATGTCCAACTAAACAATTTGTACATACGCCTTAAATTTATCAACCTAAGAAATAATATCAAATATAGGTAAAGTATTTATTCGAAAAAAATTATATCATTGGGTTCAATTTGTTTATCAAAGATGTAAATCCTCTCCGAATGTAACAACTGAGAAGATAAGTTGGTATATTGCCAAAGCGAAAGTGTAATCGTAAGAAGGGAAAATAAAATTACTATAAATCAGGTACGAAAAACATTAGTGATGTTTGAAAACCTGCACTTTAGTATAATTTCACTGGTTTTATTAAATTATCTAAAGTAATGTTATTATAAATGGTAAAATTCAATAAAAATCTTCATACATCAACATCAACATGTTGGTTATATTATTTTAACAGACAATTTTTACATAGATGGTTTTTGTTTAAAATATGATCTGCCCAATAATGTTTGTTTAAACTTTTAATATTGTATACACAAATTGATTGCATAACTTTTAATATTTGACAATTAGGATACTGTGTGAAAGGATTTTAAACATTACCCAAATTCAATGGAAATTATATAAAGTACACAGTTCGTTATTTACTAAAATACTGAATAATGTATGATTTTACCGCGTTATGAATAATTATTTATCAAATTAAATTAAATATTAATAAAAATGAAAAAAAAGCAAACTAATGAAGAATATTATCAACATGTCTACAAATATTAAAAATTGTTAATTAATTTTGGTTTTAATTTAATTTTGTAAGTTAAGCACTATAACAGTAGGAAATTGTTTTTATTTTTTAATATTGCTCGAATTTCAACTTCAAATAAAAAAAAATTTTGTATTCTACAGTTTTACGTAGTTGTAATTATGATATTTTTGAAACTATAAACCGTAAAACGTAAAAACGAATAAGATTTATGCATGCAGAGCATTGGTGTTTTTTAAATATAACTATTTCGAGTTATTAGGATAAGAAAAAGAATTATAGCGATAAATAATGTATTTGTTCTCATTAAAACTAGAAAAAAATCGAAAAATATTTTATGGTTAACAGAAAAAAAATGCTCGGAAAACAAAATAGACATTATAAATGTAACCTATTTAAAATTTTTATTTCCAATCTATTATGTCTAAAAAATTCGACAAGTACTATATTTTTATCATTAAATAATATAGATTTAATCTAATAATTAACAATTTTTTTGTTATTTTATATTAAATAAGTCGAATAAATAATATTTAAATACAATTTTTTTTTATATAAACTATTTAAAAAGCGCGTTTAAAAAAATATATTAAAAACAATCGTTAATTCCCTCTTACCTATATCGATTATTCTTTCTATATATATATATATATATATATATATATATATA
>JAIPRN010002112.1:0-34517 GCA_025469175.1 Geopemphigus sp. TES_GeoC_2020 | reverse complement strand
TATATATATATATATATATATATCGATTAGAGAATATTTTGAAAAATTAAAGACTCGTGTATTCTTGGAGACAATATAGTATCGGAGAGTTCTTCGAAAACGACTAAATATTAAATGCTATACTCAATTATAGTTTTCGAAATGTATATGTATAATCCATTGGTGAAACGTAAATCCAGAATAAATATAATTATTCACAAAGTACGCGTGGAAAGCGTTAAACTAAATTCATTTTCTAGTTTTCGGTAGTAACTTACCGGAAAGCAATTCAGTTACCTCGTGAAATTAGAATAGAATTTGGAACCGGTTCGCGTGTTGTCATTAGTATTCTAAAATATCGGTCGCGTAACACGAAAACAACGACAAGCACGAAATAGGGGCAATTTCAAACGCGAGAGTATTAAAAACGAGATAATTTATCACTCAGTGAACCAATAGACCCACGTGTTTTCAAAATGTATACATATTTCATAGTTTCTGAACACCTTGTACACGAGTATTTTACCGGTCATTGGGTATTCATGCGGTTCGTACGAATATCTCGGAAATGACGAATAATCTTACTGATGAATAATCGTTATTAACACCGTGTGGTGATTAATATCGTTTTTAAAAATACACGAAAATGGTCGTCGCTAGTAAAATTTCGGAATACGCGTGCACGTGTGTAGTTTTAATACCGCAGTTGTACGAGTTTTGCATATTTCCCCTCGACTATAATATTGTTATATTATTATTGTAATATATATATTCGTTCATAGCGACAAACGGGAGTTTCTGTGAGCTGATTATATTAATTTTTAATTACGTTCGCTGTGTTAGCCGTAACATATACAATTAGACACCAGATATAATAACAATAATAACAATAACGAAACAAAATTTATCGGCTTAGGATAATTTAATTACATTATTCGCTGTACACTCGTCGGACTTATGTAATTTTGCAGATTCTGTTGTCACGGAAAAATGAATTCTCTTCAAAACCTACGAATTGAAAATAATGTATACAGATAAATAACGATTCGGAAACCGGTTGGTTTTTGTAACTAGCGCCGAGACTAGGCCTGTGTACGAAAATGGTTTTTGAGGCCCCTCGGATTACGTTTGACGTTAATATGATAGTCCTGTATCCTTGAAACGTATAACCGAAGTATAGGTCGTATTGGATTTAGAATAACGTATAGCGTAGCTACGTTGTTCGTGAACACATTCGGGTAGAATGAATGCACTTCAATGATTACTTATTTTCCGATTGAACGCTTCACTTGAAAAATCCCCGTCTTAAGATGGAGGCACAGTCATGTAGGACATTAAATCGTTAAGGGAAAATACCGTCGAGCATTGTTAACATACCAGAATTATGCGAAATAAAATTCGGTTTTCTTTTTGTAAAGTTCGTTTTATATCTAGATAAATCGATTAAATGTATAGGTGACATGCAATTTGTTTGCATTAAAACGATAAAAATATTATCACCCAAGCTTCAGGCAACGATCTAAGGAATATGACTTATTTTTCTCTATTGACTTTTAACATTTTTAAATAATAATTGTAGTTCATTGTATTGTTCACAATTTTAGAACATCGATCTCTATAGCGTAACGCTAATTTGATATGGTAAGGGTATTTTCAAAAATTGTTTTTAATTTCGTCACTTGATTATTTTTTGATTCCAACTTTAGCCGACGATTCTAAACCCTTGAACTTGACATCCGTAACACGTAATATATGTTCGCTCTAACGTATTTGCCGCAATATTTTTTCGAACAATTAGGTGAAAGGATCTGAGCCATCCGAAATTTCAGTTTTTTCAAAACGACAAGTCATTGAATATGAAATTTCTAAACGCGATTTTGTTAATTTTAATTTGACTTTTTATTTTGCATTTTCCGAAATATTTTCTAACCTTTATTGTATTTTTCATTTAAATTTGATTTAATTTTTTTACTTCAATATTATACCCTTATTATAAGAAAAATAAATTAGAGAATTTTATTTAATACGCCTTAGGGAAACGATAATCGTGAAATCGGTTACTTACATTTTCAACAGAGTAGGGCAATTATGTTTTTTAACTAAAACATTATTCGAAATTTTCGATCATTCGAGTTTTAAATAATCAAACGTCTACCTTTTTTTTACTATTTAAAATATGTTTATTTTACATGAATTAAATTAATTTTTAATATTAATATTTTCTAATAAATAACGGCGTTTTATAAGTTAATATTATTCTTTTGTTTTCGAATATTATTTCATTTTTCTGTGAATTTGTTGGTGTTTTTTTAAAGAAACTCAATCGCCACGTTAATTATGAGTATTAAATTACTAATTTATTATTACGAACTTTAATATCAAAATTCGTAAAAAATTCTCAACGTTATTATTAATTTATTTCTTATTTCCCGATATTGAATCGAAAGTTCTTTTACTTATGTATCGGAAACAAACAATTTTCAATATATCGCAATAAGAGAGCGACTTTGGAATCGTTCATCTTCACGTGAATCTTGAACCGACGAAACTATTTATAATCGATCGAACCAAAGATTAGACATTTTCTATCAGCCTTTTGTTTTTCTCGTGCTAATAACGTATATAACAAAGTTACGTCTAGCGTGATGTTTAGCGAGAAATTGTGTATACAAGTAAACGTCGTACATAGATAGAGGATCCCGTTCGCGTCGTTAGCCAATAACAAGCGAAATGTCTTTTGTCTTGTTCACTCGAGTTCTCGCGTTAAACTTAGACTTCACTATTAAAAATGGGAGTTGTGCAATTTCTATAGTACTGTACGTCACGCCCAAAAAGACGTGTCCATTTCGTATAACTGTATGATTAAAGTACAGAAGTTGTAGACGAACGCATTTTTCCCGTTTGTCTAATATGAAGCTATACAAGCGATAAATTAAATTCATACCGCGTGGGATAAACACGCGAAATTTTAGTTGTATTTTTTCTACAATTTCCTCTGCTACGATTTTTAGCAATCACTTTTATCATAATCGGTTATGTCTCGAATAATATTTGATCAATCGATTTAAATGATCCGAAGAAACGAAATTATGTTCTACAGTACGCGTTCTAAAAGTATTCGGTCATTTTGCGTTAACATTTTTGTCGTGTTGGCGTCAAATTACAAAATATTTTATAAACATAATTTTACGTTGTAGTTTTTTAAACATTAATTTTCGTACATATATCTTTCAAATTTTCCGCGTTAAATCAAAAATTGAGAAAACTTATTAAGATTAAATATTTTCAATGCTATGTAAACTACAATAATTATAGTAGCTTCAAATATATACATTAAATTAAAACAATAAAACGAAATTGATACTGCGAATAATGTGTTTTTATGGATTTGTTGAAATCAATTTTTAACGTTTTTGCTAGAATTGTTGGCACTTTTCTATGATTTGATGTGGTTTTTTTTTAAGAGTTTTATAGGGATACAATATCCGAACTCTATTGATAAATAACTTTAACTAAAAAATAAAGTAATTAAGGAAGCTAAATATAATAATCGAAGAACGCGATTGAATTCATATTGCTCGGGGTTTTTTTCAAATACAAAGTTACTTCGTTTTTTTTCGCTGAGTGGCAGACTTAACGAAAGAAGCCCACGTAGAAAACGTTACGATATTCCTATTTTTGGAAAATTTAAATTTAAATCTTCGAATATCGGAATTTTATTAAAAAAAATCTGAGATAAATTTATGTACCATAAATAAAAATTTCAATGGCCGTTATAATCGCTAACTAAAAATTGAAAATATTGACACGAATGACGGGAATTTTGAAACACCATTTCATCGCGAACGTTATCTCCGTGAATCGATAATTATTTAATTACGAGTAAGGATCAGTAAAAACAATATTATCGATAAACAAATATTTTGAGTAGGACGTTTGCAATTTCGTACGACCGAAAGACTAAAACATTTTCTAACGTAGATATATCCACGTCACGACCTCTTTATATATGGGTATGAATCTGCGTATGATTAAATAAAGCGAGGTTACTATTAGTTTCGAGTATACGTTAATTTTCGAATGGTCAAAAATTATTCAATTAATAATTACTATTTTACGTCGAAACTTGTTTAAGAATTATTGGTTTTAGTAACGCCGAAATATTCGGCTCAACGGTGTAAGAAGCTCTACCCACGATAGTTCGTGAAATACTTTATCCTGGGAACATGCCGTCCGTTTCCTAGCTGACTAATCCGCCCATCATACCCGCCGTGCTTACTTTTCATTTCTTTCAGTTGCGCAGTACACGGCCCTTCGTCCAGGAAACATTTGATGTTGTTCATCATTAGTCTAGTGTTGTTCAGTATATGATCGATGTCAACCTTCTCCATCGTCTCCAGAAATTTCTTCATTCTGTCCCGATCCACCGACGCGTTGTCCATGCTTGGACCGGCGTCAGCGTCTTCGTGAGGCGTAGCCGTTTCCGCGGATGTCGTCTTCGTCAGCACGAAAATCACGACCACCGACCAGCACAACAATTTTCGAATCATGGCGACCGTCGGATATTGCGTTTCACTAAATTAACTCGCCCGAAAAATATTTATTTATCGCCGCACTTTTGGGTTACGTTCTGCTCAAATACGTGTAGTATACTGTGTTTCACGATACCGATTTTCCCCCTATATATATATATATATATATACGATGATGATACATATACGATTCTTCAGCCCGACATCAAGGTCATCAGCGTCTCGTCAGGTTGACGACGAAATTATTTTCATTAAAATCCTCCCCGCCGTCCATCCACCACTTGAACGTAGGCGCACCGGAAAAAAATTGCGTAAATTGATTGGAATCTCGCGACCTCGGGCATGAAAACACGCGTTTTAGCTCGGAACTCCTAGGGTAATTATTTTCATTATCATTGTCATTTTCTTCGTTTTTCTTATGGCGCTCGACAAAAATTTATCGTTAGGTTTTCTAAATAGGATATAATCGTCGTTAATTATAATAATACGTATGGTTAACAACGCTTCTCGTTGTCGCGCGCAATATCCAATGAACATACAAACGATTTTGATAAAACAACGTTACTGTTTAACTATAATGTAACTCGTCTTTGCGCATACCTGTATATTGTATCCATCGTTATTCATTGAACATACCATACACTCGGATATAAACAATAAATTTATTATTGCGAGAAAATCCCGGAACGTTATGTTTATTTCATATTTCGAACAATATTTTCGATAGTTAGCATCTATACGTTTGTTATTTAACATCTCGCTTTGTGTATATTATCATCGGTTTTTTTAATTCTGACGTATAACGTATAATTATTAAAAAAAAACTTATATTAAAAATCATATATATATACTAACCACTTGGTTTATATTTTGTTTTAAATATACACTTACTAGAAAGTATTCCAGTAAGTAAAATACAATTAATTAAATATATATTTTTCTTGAAATATTATACGAACGTATAAATTAACCTTTTATACAAATTAAACAATTACTGTTTATTTCATATTCATTTTTTACGTTTAACATGGAATAATTCAAATCGCGAACATGTATCATTTTCACGCATTGTACAATAATTTTTAGAAAATTGTCCAATAAAATATTTGTTAAGAATACAAGTTTAAATATTTAATAGGAATGCAATCCGCAATCTATCTAGTGAAGTAAATTTCTTTTATACATACATTTATTTATTTATTTATATTTTCTCCATAGACTATTTACGTATTTGCATAGGACGTGATTTCAAATATAATCGACACTGTTATGTTTTAGAAATTGACAATCGTTATTACTTTAAATATAAACATAATTAACATAATAGTTTAATAAAAATTTACCATACCTATTTCAAAATAATAGGGATTACGTATTTACAATAGTTTCAAATACAATTATATTATATTTCCTGTGCACAATAATGAAGAAAATTATTTCGAGAAATATATCGGGGATTCAAATTACAAACAAATTATGAAGTAATAAATAACACAATTATAATAATTTATGTTTATTCGTTTTGACAAGTTATCGCATCATTGAATTTTTGAATAATATCAACGATTTATTTAAACTTGATAAAATAAGTTTGCTTAAATTTTTTTTCTTTTGTGTTCAGTTGAAATTTATAATAGTTAGTTAAGGTATAATAAATCTATTGCAGCTATAAAAGTTTTAATTATTCCTACAATAATATAAAATTTTTGTGTTCGAAATTTAATAAGAATAATATATATATATATATAATTGTGTGTGTTAGGAGTGGGTGAATAACGAATATATAAATTAATTCAAATTTAGGTTCATTGTTAATCTCTTTTTTATTTTATACATTTTGTAAATAAAAACGTAAAGATATTTTTTATTTTTTCAAGAAAAATCTGAAATTTTTTCATTATTTTCGTGTAATGTGACTTTCTTTTTCAATTTTTACAATAACGACTTTCTTTTCCATTTATTAGCACGTACGTAGGTATATATTATAAATCTTTCCATGGGAAATTTCATGGAAAATGTCGATATTTGAAATACGCCAATACTTGTATTTTATTTTCAAAATTTTATTATATTCGTTTCTCGTTTAATAGTATACATTTTCATCTAAAACGAGTATATATAATACTAAGTTATTGTTTTTTAATATTCTCTTTACAGTATGTAAAAGTAATAAAAAACTAATAATTTTCGAATGGAACGATTGTTTTTGTGCAGTACAACGTAATTTTTAAACGAATATAAACGATATATTGTTTATTCCAAATTTTTAACGACATATTTTAATCAAAATAAAGCTTTTCATTTTTCCTATATTTAATACGCCCATACCGAAGAAAAATAAAATAATATTTTTGAAATTATGATTTATGTTTATATATATATATATATACACAACCACAATCTTAAGAGAAAACATATTAATAAACGTGATATTACATTAAATAACAAACAATACCTTGTTTCTGACGTATAACTTACCATATTTCATATTTCGTTTAAATCGTAATATTATTCGAATTGAAGTACGGTCTGAGTACTGAAAATTAACTGTTTCAAATTTAGCTTTTATCTCACAACATATAACAATATTAATGAAATTATATTCTAGGAAGAAAAGACGCTTTATAATTTTTCTCTTCTTTTTCATTACACGTATAGTTGTGTTAAATTAGATTCTTTATAAGTAAAACATTACAATACTCGTCACAGATATTATCAGCGTTAAAGTTCCGGTAAATAATTAAAATATTTTTACTCTTACAGGACACAATTCGAAATTGAAAAAATTAATTTATTGAGAAAAAAGTGTCTTTTCTGTGCACATTTCGGGAATTTAGGTATTATAATACGATATAATTAAGTCTTTTGATAATATATATTTTTTAATATAATTGTCTGCAGTGAATGACACAAACACATAAATATTAAGAAGCTGGTTTTATATTAACCATAACTATAGATTTAACCATGTAACAATATGCATTATATTATACGCCTAGAAAAATGATCAATTAATGTTTATTTTTAATTTCGAGTACCATAACATTGATAATGTTATATTTCGTGAAATTGAAAATCAAATTAAAACCTAACCATATGGGCTTCTAAATATACATTGTTTAAACATAAAGTTCATCAGTCGGTTAATATAAGTATTTCGTTTTTCATAGTTATTTTGGAATATTAAAAAATGATAACGTTATGAAACGGTTAATCATTGTTCTTTGGGATAAAAAATATAATAAATCTAAATATTTATTTTAACTTTTGTTAAGAATTTTAACATTATTCTGTACTACATATTTTCAACTAATTACGACTTAAATATAAATTTGAAGTTAAAAATAGTTTTGTCATTTAGGTGATTAATAAAGTTACTTTCAAAATTAAAATAGAAAATAACAGAATAACGTTGTAAGACCAAATTTTTATAGCTGTGTTAAGGGACAAGTAACGGCATATTATAACTTTTTAATTATAATAAAATATTTATCAAGAACTAAAGAAATACTTTTAATATTCTTGAAAAAAATAAACCATTATGATCAATACAATAATTTAGAGTTCCAAATTTCTGCACATATTTAACGCCAGTGTATAGAACACGCAATTGACTTAATTTTAATTTTGATTTTCGATTTTTGTTTTTTGTTAAACGGACATTTTTTCGTTAATTCTTTGTGGCAAAGGGTAAAAGAAGCGTAACATATCGACGTTTGTGTATATATATATATATTTAAGAAATCGTAGTAAACAAATTCAAAGATTTTGAAATTAATTGAATATTATTTCCTGTGTATTTTTAATAAATTAAAAAACGTTAAGTAATAAGATGTAAAAAACTGTAGATATTTCAACTTATATATTTATTGAATAAGTAAAGGGAATAGTGGGACACGATTCGTACGAATTAGTAGGTAATGTAAAATTATAGTACAAAATGAAGAAGCAAGAATGCTACAAAACCCCTGATTTTTCATTGAAATTGCGCCCGTAGTCAAATGTATTATAACGCTTGTTTAAACGGTTTATTACATAAATATATATATATTGATAATTATTAATATGTCGAGAAAAAAGATAGAAAAGTAAATAGAATTATGTACGGTCGAATAAGAATTCCGGAAAATATCCTTACTGTAGTGTAGTTGTGTGTGCTTAACTTAAAAACAGAAAAGTCTGATTGGAATAGATATAAAACGCGAATAAAACAAAATAACCCCAGAGATAACCGCGTATAAAAAATATATAAGTGAATAGAATCGTATGACAAAAAACGCTTTCAAGAAATAAAACATAAACTAAAAAAATTCCGTCAAGATTTCTTCAGAAACGTAATTATTACATCGTTTTGAATATATTTTCGTGTTTGAACTTTATTTTAATTTGTCTAGAGTTTTCCTTTATCAGGTTGTTTTTTCTTTGGTTTTTTATCCACTCATCGATAAGAGATCTGAAAGGAAAATGTATGTATACATGTCGAATAGACCGCACGAGCCCAACACTTTCACTAAAACAGAAACACAAATTATTTGTCGATCACTATTTGGAATCTTTTAGTTTATGAAACGACGTATTTCAGTTTAAAAAATTTACCACATATTATAGGTACTATTTATATTATACGTAAATAATTATTTAACTGTTTTGATTTTGGGATTTCGCGGTATATACATATTTACATTATATAAAGGTTACAGAAAATGAGATAAAAATGTGATTGTTAAACACTGTTAGAAATGTGTCGAAAATATTAATAATAATTTAAACGTATTTGTCTAAAAAAAAAATGAAAAATATACGGAGATAACAAATAATTTCAATGTATAATACATTTTCGAGTGTGAAACATTTCATTTTCATTTAAAAAAATAAAATATATTTAACTTAATTTATTATAATTAGCTCCTAAATTACACACCCACCCACACATACACACAAACACACGCATATATACATATATCTTAATTACATTATTTTGTGCAAAACGTTTTAAAAAATCCAATTCATTTTGTAACGAAACTTCGGAAAATTTAATTTGTAAAAAAACAGACAATCAACGCTTAAATAAAATCTAAATAACGAATATTCGAATTTGATATTAACATAAATGCAAAACGTGAATTTCGGTACACGTATACAGTCTTATAATTGTATTACAGCGTTGTTATATAAGAACACGATTTAATCGATATTAGAAAACCAAAATATTGAAGTAAAATACACATCGACGAATTATTGTTTGTTTATAATGTGTATTCCGTTATGTCTGCACTTAAATGACAACCGGAGCGGCCCGTTAAGTTTGTGTATTTGCATATTCATTACTTCGCGCTCGTATAATATTAATAGTATAATCCCCGGTTAAGTTCCTCTTTAAAGCGTTCCCAATACCGTAGTAAATTCCATTCTCGTATTTTCGAAATATTTATGTACTTAAGTACCTCTGTCTATTATACGTCGAATGTTATACTTGCATACATTAAATATTATACGCGTATGTCTTATAATCAAAACACGTACTATCCAAAATTAAACAACGAAATTCCCGTATAGATTTACGAAATAATATACGCCACGTATTGTGTATAGGTGAGGCAAAACTCGGCATCCCAACGAGTACGTGATGTTTTTCCAGTACTTACACGTCGGTATTTCCGTGGCGGAATCGAACAATTTTAACGTCTTGGCGAAATAACGGAACAAATCTCGTTTTATAATTCGGAAGAGGTTGACGATTTAAAATAGTAATACGACGTATAACGAAATTTTACCGAGACTATCGTTTTATTTCGTTGTATAACGTTTACAACGTTTATTTTTTTACGCTCATTAAGTTGGGATTGTTTAAAGGTGTATCAATTATTTAACGTTCATCGGCTTTCGAATGGTTTACTTTTTTAAATTACGTATATTATTCGACAATTATAACATACCGGTACTATATAATACATTGCTATATAACGATATCGAAATAACGAAATATATAAAGTATGTACCTTAGAAATACAACAGAAAAGTAAGAAAAGAAATCACGATTGAATAAGCGACGGCTAGCCCTTTCTATTACAACAACAAATTATGGACGATCAGATATTTTAAATTTCGCAATAGCGAACGTTATTAGTGGACGTTGTTTAAGCCACGAATGTTTCATTTATGAAATCTAAATCCATAAACGCGTAATAAACGAACAGCGTGACGAAAATGAAGTAATTACCGTCTACATATATACAACGAATTACCAGATAACGAAAATTTCCGTTTTCATTTCACTTTATGTACGGCGTACCTAACCGTTTATACGTTAAATATATATGGCAACGTAGAAACGATCACGTTGATTCGTTCAAATTTGTTTTCAACTACTTATTTTCGACGCTGTAGTGGAAAACATTTGTTTTCACTTCTTTTCGTCGGACACTTCAATAGGGTTAGTAGGTAGTAGTCGATTGATGGTGGAGAGCGGTAGATTAATTGTGAATCGATTTCGTACGGCAATTGATTGTGGGTCAGTGTACGTTATTTTCTCGAGGCAAAAGTAATCGGAAAACGTTTATTAAAAATACGTTTTCATTGGAAAGTGTCGAACGTGGTAGAGATAACGATTATATTATTCAATAATGAGCGTAAATGCGAAGCGGAAATGACGGCAAAAATAATTTGGCAGCGTGTATGTGTGTATGGGCACGCGTAATTTCAGGACAAAACAAAACATACGGACCGTGAATACGAATAAAACGAAAACGAACGAATAATTGTTTAAAGTGAATTAATTTATAAACGTCGTTAACGTAGCCGATGTGTTTTTTCTCTAAATTTAAAGCGAAAATCGCGGTCAACGAGAAAATGTACTTACGAATCGACGCATTGAGTACATGACAGGTCACCAACAAACATATACCACGATCGGTTTAAAACCCTTGAAAAAGATTCGTGGCCGTTACAAAAAAGTTTAGTACTATTTACGGAGCGTAATTTATCCACACGTGTCGTTGTCCGCGATAATTTGTTGATGAAACATTTATGATCACTAGTCGTCATTACACCTTGTCGGAGGCATACATTCGTTTAATAAGTCTATCGGTTTCGGTCGGCAAACGGCTTTATATTACATAGATATATTTTCGACCCGAAATCGGCTTATTTCCCGTTTATTTTTAATTCGTCGAAACGTGAATCGGCTTTCGCCGTTTATGTCGTAATTACCTTCCGATTGTTGCCCACAACATGAAAACTTATGTCGGGGCGTGACGGTGGTTAACGACGAAAATGTAGTTCGGACGCTATCCGTACGAAATTTATACTTATAGCGGGTTCGATGTTTCATCGACCGCTTTGCTACATGGGCGCGTTGCGCGCGATTCACGAATCAATAATTACTCGTCGATTTCCGATGATCGTATTTTATTAAGGAGGATATTCTTGAGATTTGCGAGCCCCGTACGTATTTTGTTCTCCGACAATCCGTCGATTGTTTCTTGAGAAATTAACGGACACAATTAGCACGTGCCGTTCGACGGCTCCGCCGCCGACACATTGTTCGGCAAACGCCGGTTACCCGGCCGTTCAATTAGCCGAATGAAGTTTTGAAATTAGTAGAGCTTACACAAGCCGACAAACGCCTATTCACATTTTCGATAATAAGATTTCGTGATTTATATTCAAAGTAACATATCCGCGCGTGCAATTACGCAGCTATAGTTTACGCGAGTGTGTGTATGTGCATGTGTAAGTGAGATGGACTCGAAAGCATACACTGATAAAACGCCAATAATCAATTTCGCGGGGAGTATCACACGATAAAGTATACACACTGTAGGGTAAAGACCCTTTGGAAATAGTAAGCATTTATTAACTAATATATACTAACGAGTTCTCAGTTCCCCAACCGTGAAAATCACTCATTCTTCTAACTCGTGTTCCATTTTTTCATACAATGTTCTATGGTTTTGTTAACATATCCATAGTGTGCAAAATATTTTATGCGGTTATTTTTTATTGTTTTGAATTATTCGTCTTTTTTAGACGTTTTGTACTGTTCGCCTTTAAAAACGTTCGACGTAAAACGTTTGTATTTTTGAAAATGCAGCGTATTTTTCGAAATTTTACACCGACCTCTCAGTATTTCAGATACGTTTTTTTTCAAGTGCTCTAAATTAACATTCCCATACAGTACGTACCGTATATATCAAATGTTTTAAAATGTGAAAAATATCCGGTTATTAGTTCGCGATATTTTTTTTATATCGGTATATCGGTAATTCGTCGCGATAAATTTCCAATAACGTTGAAGAATAGACATAGTAAGGGATGTAAAAATGACCTCGCGTAGTCTAATGTAAATTATTAACGTTCTTAGAACCAATGTTGTTGAATAACGACTCTAGATTTCCGCTTATTAAATTAAAACGCTCGGAAATAATATTTGTTTTCAAAGATACGGCGAATGTCTAGGTATTCCGTAGGTTTCCTTCTCAAATTACATCTACGGAGAAATGTAATAATATATATTATTTCTCGATATTCGTTAAACAGTATACTACTACTACAAAATATTTCAGGACGATGAAAAAATATTTTACTTTGGCGTCTCGGTCAGTTATAACGGATTTCTATGGTTAGCTATCGTCACACTTCATTTGCCTGGAACGTTTTATAACTCTCCGCCGAGACACGATATAATCATTTTTCTCGTATTTCCCGTCAAACTGTTCGACTACTTATATTACGATCATAGATAATTCTACATTTCAGTTATTCGGCGATTTGACCAATTACGCCAGAAATCTAAAACATTTCCCAAAAATCGAATCCACACTAGTTTGTTGCACGGTTTGTGTGCTTTTATTCGTTACGCGAAAAAACACATTTTCCGGAAACGTTTGGGCTATCTTCAAACTGTTTGGTTCCGAGTGTATAATCACGCGAAAATTGATAAATACCGAGATGGATGAATAGTTATCGACAGAATAGTAATTATCTACAAGGAAATATGTGTATTGGTAGATTAGAAAAAATATCTTGGAGAAATACGTCATATTTTTTAAAATTTTTATTTAAAATTGCGCGATACGATTTTAAAATTATTTTTAATATATTTTTTCATTAAGAATTTCTTTTTTATAAATTTACGATCGAGTGATGAATTCCTTTTAATAATTTGTTTAAAAAAAAATGTCTTTTCTTTAATCAAGTATCTTTTACCGACAAGCAAATATTTATGCATCTCGTGTCTCGGCCTTAATTAAGTACACACCAAGTGTGTGTTTTTTTTTTAAAAAAAAATTCTCTATATTTACAAGCGTTCAAATTCGATTCGTATATAAAAAATATTCGGCAGAATATTTTCTACTACGAACGCGTCGTAATTTTCACGGCCGTGACTCTAGCATGCCAAACGAACGAATTGTATTCTATCGGAACGTTTTAGATACATTGTCAACGTATTACTAACGCGTAAATGGCCACCCCGAAATCGGATGCCGGGCATTTTCACCGAACTTACAATCGTTAACTGTCGGGCTTTCGACGTAACTCAATATCCTACTGCCGGATTCGCCATCGTAAATACGATCCGACGAAAACTAGACGTAATTAAGACGCTAATATTGTATGTAGCCCGGAAAAACGGCCGGTTTATGTTTGCCCGCTAGGTAATAACACGATCGTAACGATCGTTTGTGTTTAACAAATCTTTCAACACCGTCCGCGTACGATGAGAGTCCGTCAATTTCAAACGTATTTCGCTATATATTTTCTAGAATCCGATCACTACCCGATTCGGGATACGAATTTACGCCGTACATACTATTTTACTATACCGAGGCGCTAGATATCTCGTAAATTGTTTAATATAAACCGTCGTTCGACTGTCATCACGTAATGTCTACGTGTCACAATAATATATCGCTATTACGATTATGTTTATCGTCGTCGTCGTTGTAATTATCGTTTTTATTATTATTATTATTATTGTTATTTAGTGTTTGACTCATAAACGACTCACGTGCTAAGGATTAACTCGGTGTCGGTTTTGCTAAACGAAACGTCGTTGTCGTTGCGTACGTCGATAATCCGTCGGCCGTGGATAAACACGCCGGTTGTGTGTGTATATCGTTATAAATTTATATATAGCGCGCCTGCGAAATTATATTAGAAATAATCGTAGTAACCTTATTTTCCTAGGACGGAGAGAGGGTGTCTTCGGAAATTTTATAATCCGCGTGCGAGACGTTTTTTTTATTTCACGTTTATCGGGCTACACGGTGACTCGACTATATTCATTTTGCGTTCGCACGTATAGTCATCGTCGTCGTCGTCGTCACATGAATATTGATGAGCAGCCCGGAGAACCTTTCCAGGAGAAAAGAATTAAAATTCCTGTAAACGGTTGCCGGTGAGGCGGATGGTAAATGGAGAAGAGGATCGGGGTGTGGGGACCCTTTGTTTGTAGAACGCCGTTCCAGACGATTTCGAAAAGGAAAAAAAAGAAATAAAACGAAAACAAAACGTCGATTTCCGAGCGAATTTATTTATTATTATTATTATTATTTTTTTTTTATTATTTCTCCCGTGAATAAAACTTGGTCGTTTAACTTAGCATTATTTTTCTTTTTCTATCTAACTGCAAACACGTTTCGAATTCGTTCGTTCAGTCGTTTAATTTCGTTTATAATGTCCGCAGTCGGTATTTCGTCATCGATTCAAATTTAACATGTCCGATCGACTCGGAGAATACCCGCACCACGCGAAGTCTGGTGGTACGAAAATAACGGATACAACCGTTTCGGTGGTAGTAAGGTCGAGTTCTAGGACGTCGTGTTTCGTTTGAATACGTTTCGAAATTTTGACGCGTTACGTGTATAACGTATACAAAGCACGACTCGACAATAATCTCGTCGAAAACAATAAAACGTTATTTCAATAAATCAACGAAATAATCGAAACGAGGTTTCACGTAAGGACACGCGGAATTAAAAATAATTATTTTTCTTAATCCTTCAAATAAAAATGTGTAACGTTAATATTGAAAAAAACGGTTATCCGAACGTTGAGTCGTGTTTATAAATACGCGTTAAGTTATATTAAATATTTATGTAAAAGGGATATTTAAATATTTACTAGCCCCGCGCTACTACGGAATTTTTTTCGTTTTACCTCATCGATAATAAAAACGTTTTTCCCATATTATTTATCTCTCTGATTCTTTTCTATAGAACTGCGCGCGTTTTTTCTCCTTCACCACCTCCACCGCCGTAAACAAGACGAAAAACGATTTCCGAAAATGTAACGGACGTTTCCAGTTACAAAAATAATAAAAACGGCGGAGCTCAACAGTTTCGGGGCCTCATAACGAACCGAATCGTATTCGTACGTTTACCGGGGTTGTTCGACTAGATAACGAACAATACTGTAAAAAACAACCAGTTGGCCAGGTGTACAATAATAATATATTACGTACGTGTTCTTTCAACGAATTTTAGATAGTTCGCGTGTACATTCGGCGGTCGAAATTTACTCGTTACATTCACTAGTCGTCTCGGGTGTCGGTCAATAACGCCACCGCTATTACCGTAAATATTCGCGTCGGTATAATGAACGAATTTCGTTAAGACCGTTTTCTGCCGCGTTCGTTTACGGAAACAAACCCACGCATACGGTAGGAAACGCCGTTTTATTCGTTGCCTCGGATCGTATAATATCTAAGACGGCGGTAAAGTAGCTCCGGTAAGGATGACAAGAAAGGTCATGGCATGTGAACACGTGAATCAAATACGCGTTTTTAGGATACGTTGGTTCGGAAATTCGTACAGAAGCGTACAGCGTTTGCTTTAGTTATACATTCACAATATACCGTGTCAGCTGTATTTCGACAATTAATGACCGTTTCGTAAACGGACAAAGCAGTCGCTTACGCGCTCGCGGTGTATATACGGACAAAGCGTCGCGAATTAAGACGGGACGCGTTCGAATTGTCTGGCGAATTAAGATCGCGGAACTTTTTCGGCTAAAATTGCCTCGCGTCGTCCATTTCCCGTAAAGATGTAGTCGTAACTGTCGGTAGTGGTCGGTAGTGGTTCGGAATGTTCATCGTACTAACGGACCACTTACGACCGTTATCACGGTGAGTGTTTGTAAAACGAAAATAAATTACTTAGAAACGTATTCTCGTACGTGTACGTTGAATACCGATCGAAGACAATGCGATCGGTTCTCGAGTACACAAGACATCTACACGCGCGTTACCTTTACCCATACCTGTACGTAAAAATCGATCACGAACTCTATTGTTTCGTCGTATCGTATAGCGTACTATAGCGTTGTGACGCCAACTATATTATACGTTATTTGTATCCGATGGCCCGGACTATTGTAAAACTCCAATCGATCTCCCGGCAAAACACTAACATAGCCGGAATGGAAAAAGTTATCACCAAAATATTAACATTTCGGGCGGTGCAATTACGTAATATGACGTAAACGACGGGCACAAGATACGAAAATAAAATCGCGTATCTTACGTATTATAATTGTCGTTTCGGAAGTTTTCGGCCGAGGGTTTTTCACTGATCGAGGGTACGGGGAGATGCGATAATCCAATGATGGATGGATGGTGCGTAAAAATACAAAAACTTTCGTTTTTCGTGTTTAATTTTTAATTTTTCCGCCAAAAATTTCGGCACGCCTGAAGGCGTCGAAAGAAAATTTCAAACGCGTTTGGTCCATATAAAACGCTACTTTATAACTTAACGTAATATATTCGTTAACTCGAGTTTTTCACGCTTCGTAATCAACGTCGTGTGTTAATGCGGACGGAGCGAGTAGTTTCGTGTATAAAACCATTTTTCGGACGATCGCTAGAGTATAGGATAATGTTCGCTTCCAAAGTTTTTAGTTAGTATTATATCGTTAATTTTAATAACCGTTATCCTTTTTTATGTTTTTCGAACGAAGACTACACGGCGTGCTATATTATTATAATTTCGTACGGGGTTTTCTTTACACGTTCTTTTAGGAGAAGCGTTACTTTAAAATATGAAAACGAATATTTTTAACGTCGACATTGGAAATTCATTCAAATCTAAATCAATTCGACATACCGAAATACGTTTTGCGCATAATTTAAGACTTGACGCGATCGAATAGTTTATCTTATTATAATTTTATTAATGGTACGTAATTTTCACGTATACAACTAACAGGCACGTAAGAACCGTATAATCGTTTATTTGTGATTTTATTTTTTGTATTACCCGTAATTACGGAAAAGACGTTTCTTTATTATCTCCTGATAAGAACTTTGTATAAAACGATCTATTTATCGGAAACCTAAATGTACGTGTTTCTAAATTATTAACCATTTTTTTTCAGAGCGGTACACACGTTTGATTACAAATAAACGGAGTCTAAATTAATATTTGAAATTGTTGCACAAACAACTGGCGTGAGTATAATTTAATTTTTATTTTCTAATAAAAGGATACAGATAAAGAATAAATGGCCATTCATTCGTCGTATTAATAATATTTACAGTATAAATATACTGTAAATATTATTAATACGAGTCTAAATTTTATAAATTCGGTACTTCTCTTTTCCGTCGTAATCAGATTTGGGTTTACAAAATTGGTGAATCGAATGCAAATTATTACATAAAAATCTACGTAATTATACGGAGATTTCGCCAATTCGGATTATTTGTCGTTTTCCCGTTGACCACAATTTTTCGGTAGCAAAAATTATTTCGGGCTATTCGACTCGCGTATACATATATTATACGGAATATATATATTATAATATTTCGAAGTCAGTCAATTTCAAATCGAATTCAATGCGCAAGTACTCTGCGTTTAGGGAAATGGAAAAATGTCCGTTATTTCACACACGAAAGATGAAAAGTAAACAGGGCGATTTGCGGTAATAAATACTGCCCATATAAGTGTATTAATAATCTCCCGTTATACTATTACGTAGGTTAACAAGCCGATTACAACGTACGCTATTCTTCATCTCGGAACGTAAACGAAAAGTCACGTAGGCATTATATTTATTTTTAAATACGCGTTCGCAGTTCGTTTGAAAAAAATGTGAACTCCGTGTATAGACAGCGGTTGTTTTTTAATAGACTTACTGATACGAAAAAGTTTTAAAATCATTTTTCCATATCCTAAGTGAAGCGAAGGAAGAAATGGTTTTACAATGAAGTGTTCTTTGCTTTTTATTTTGTCGGTAAATAGTTTTTCGTGTAAATGGAACGTACGGGCGATATGTCGATACGCGTTATGCTCCAGTAACTAGTTGGATCTATATAGTTATTTATTTGACACATTTTTCGATTTTTCCATAACGTTCGTAACCGTAATAATAATCGATCACGGAAGTCGCGAAAAATAATCCGGTATAATTGTCGATATATATGTGTTGGGAACAACGAGTTTTTGTATTTTTTAAATATCTAACAAGTAATACACTCTCAGACGTATACAATATTCCAACAATATCGATAATATTGGCGAATTATAAAAAATCGCGTACGATTTATTGTCGAGGTCAGATATAAGATATTAATAAACCTCTTAAGTGTTCGTCTAAGGCGCTATTTGAATCAACCTGCTACTTAATTCGTTCAACGGCGAACGGGTTTATAGAACGAAATTGAACGCGACGTTATAAAAATAACAATCTAGAAAAAATTTCGATTTGAGAAGAATAAAATTTTACAATAACGGTGCCTTTATGTTAAATTATTCGGTAAATATCTAAAGAACAGAATATCACGAAAACGGTAAAAGTTTATCAAACATAATATTCGTTAAATGATTCTGGCTAACCAATATTTAATTTTAATTTAAATTGCTTACATTGGTGTTTAAATCAACTTTTGTTTTTTTTTCTATACACGTCTCTTTTAACATCGGACCAAAATTTTCGTTCTGTGAAATCTTCAGGGAATTGTTATTTTCTTTTATTCGATGTTTTCAAATTGCATTTGTATTTTATATTTTTACATAATTCTAATAATTTGCATTTTTAGACTCGAGGAATTTTTTGTATACACACATACATATATATATATATTCATTTATTTATATATTTATTTATAGGAAGCAGGGGTTTAGAATATATATTTAAAGAACATTTACGTTTATTCAGAATAAATATGTGTGTGTGTGTGTGTGTGTGTATTTGTGCGAAGATAAAGTATTTACCAGATTTTCCTTTTATAAAAAAATATTAAAATTAATTGGTATATTGTATGTAAGAGGATGGACCTAAAACGAATAGTATTGTATATTTTAAAAATAGTGTATTGAATAAAAATAAAAAAAACATCGATTCATTTCAAAGTACTTCATAAAGTATGAATTGTTCTCAGCGTATTTTCATGTGTCAATTTATTTTTAGAAAATCGTTTTCCTTTCATGACTTGTTCGTTTGCGAAAACAAGAAAAAAAATCACACGATACAAATTCATATGAGTAGACGGGGCGGGTGATGAAGAATTTTCCATTTCATTTTACGCATCCTGACACGCGATTTTGAAATTGAGTCATTGCACTTTAGTAAAGACATGAGACGCAAATAATTAACATAAAATAGTCCTCAGTTTTGAACGAACTACTTTATAATTAGCATTTAAGGACGTCCCTGTCCACAGTGCTACTTTATCTATAGACCTTCGACGATTTGCGTCGATCACTCGGTTAATCATCTCTATTTTTTGCCGTGGTCGGTTCGTCAAGTACTGACCCAAACGACGGTGATTTTTGAGCGAAATGTTGCTATTTTTAAAAGGACATTTAAAGTGACAGAAAATAGAGAAATATATGACAATATAACAGCTACAACACTCGCCGTAATCATACTTCCTACGTCAATTGAAAAAAGACGTCCGGTTCGTTTGTTTTTATAAAAAATAAAAGCTGATACTGATACTTTATCCATACTTCGGAAAAATATTTTCGGCCTATCTCCATTGTGTGTGTGTGTGTGTGTGTATAAATCTAAATTCATATTTAATCTCGCTACATGTGAATAGTCGGACAACGTTATTGCTATTACATGTCTATATATTACAGTTATTTAATTAATTTGCGAACGAACAATACGGCGTAATATTACGTCACACGCATTCGATTATTTTACCCAGCCGATGTACGTGTCCATTGTGTGATTGCAAAAATGTTATTTCGTCGGTTCGACAACCAGAGCGTTCCGTTTTACCGGATTAAAGATTTTTTCTATTGATAAATATTAAAGGTTTATCCACATACACACGCACATACGCACACACAAAAACACTCGCGCGCGAACACACAAACGTAATAAAACATTTTCCATTTTCCATTAGCCGTGGCTATATGTGTACGACTACGCGTAATGCAACGTTATTAAACCGAATTATTAATAACGCGCGCCCATTATTATATAATTTGAAATTATAATCGGTGTTTCCATCAGTTTCGATACAAAATATAACGAATATTTTACATATACATATATATATATATATGTTCATTCGTATAGTGTCAGGGCAAAAATTGATATCACACTTCCTTGCAGCTTTGTGCTGAGCGCCATGTTCGTTTTCCAATTAAAAATACAAAAAAACTACTACCGAACCGATTTCCGTAATTTCGAGCGAATGAAAAGAACGTACACTCAGTTTTACGACAACATAGTTATATCGTTTGCGCGTTTTATATATTATTTTCTTTTCGTTTGTCCGGGAAACTTTTTCGATCGAGCCGAAAAACTGTTCTAAAAGTTTATAATGCCGGTATACATGGCGCACACGGGTATATCAATCGATTGGAAATTTTTATATAGATATCGTACCGTAGCGATCAGAGAGAGTCTATGGTTTTCCAAGGAAGGAGCCGAGAAATTACCGAGAATCCCTAAAAATATCAACGTCTAAAAAGGAAATCGATTTGGACCGAAAGTATTTCGCTTATTTTTCTCGAGCAAAAATATTATCCTAAAGGCGTGGATTCAGACGGAGTATTTGCTTTAGTACTTAACTGTAGTAGTCGGAAAGCTCAAAGTTTACGGAAAAATTCAGCACTCTTATTTGTTTAATAATAATATATAGTTATTTCGACGTTATTCATTTTTCTTACCATCAACGTAAAATATTGCCGTGTCCGTTAATCACGTTAAAGCATAAACAAATAATCACAAGTAGTCCGCTTTCAGTCGTTTATTTTGAACACAAATTACAAAATTTTATCTATATCGCACCTCCATTTCTTGATAACTGTAATAGTTTATTACGAATTTAAAAAATACATAACAGACTTTTTTCTCAAAAATACTAAAATTTCAATTTAAACGTTTCTTTGCGGTATTATTGTTGATTTAAACTACAATTACACGTGTGCGTAAACAATATCGTGTCAAAAAAAACTAGTTTCAAAGATATTTGGTGAGTAGTTTTTTTAACGGTTTCAATATCGAAAGGGACATTTAATATATATCCAATTACGACAAGATGCAGGGTTATATTTTTTTTTTTTCATAAAATATTTATTCCACTTAAACGGCGTAATAATTGTTGAAATTACCTATATTTCGCTTCCTCGTTAAATGGTTCGTTCCGATATTTTAAAATATACAATAATCGAACCGGAAATGTTTATATTCCGAAAATTTTCCTAAGGTCGTAATAATTCCGTCTGTTGTTTCCGTATCAGTCAGGTATAATAAAACGTTGATATTATCGTCGTTAATAATATAATATAATACGATATATATGTCATTTTCCGTTCGTGACATCAATTTTTATTCTTTAATAAACTGTAATGAATTCAATCGTACCGGACACTGCCGAACATGATTGAAGAAGTAATTTGGAATAAGTATCAAGCATTATAGCTTTTTAATGACTATAAAATACATAGCGATATATTTTTCGTTATTTTATTGAGTTATGTACATTTGCAACGACGCTTTGAAAAAAAATTGTTAATCGCACAAACCACTAGGTAAAAAATTCAGTTTTTCATTTCTAATTGTACAAATTGCGTTTTCATTTATTGAAATATTTGCGTACGAAACGTTATCGTGACTGATAACTATAAACTATATACTGCGTACATTATCAACCAACGAAAATTAAAAAAATATTGGATATATTATATTTGGCAAAATTATTTTCAAAATAGAGCAAAACGTTATAGAAAAATCTACATCTAACAACAGGAAAATCGCGTGCATATATATATATATATATATATAATTTACTCACGAATAACTAGAGGCGAATGAAATTTTAAACAAAATTGTTAATACTAATTTCCGATGAAAAAACATAAGCCCGGCGTGTCCGTGTATGGAACAATAAATATTTATTATAAGAAAACCCGGATTTTTAATTCAGAAGAAACGGGACTCGATCTATATTTGCGTTGATTTATTAGTAACTGTATAAACATTATTCTGTTCCGATATATCATACAGATCGAATGTTTATTTTTCAACAAAAACAACGGACGTTTTTACATTTTGACGGGAGTTACAAGAAAAAAAATCGCCGTAGGGTAGAGTCAGTAGTAGTAATTGTTTATTTTCGAAAGGAAGACGAAATTGAACGGTTCCTTCAGGTCGTACAAAAATAGCCCGTGGCCATAATATTATATATATATTTATTTATTTATTTATTTATTTATTTATTTATAATAGGTTGTTATGCAAGTCAAATCGGTTGACATGACCGGGGTCACCGTGGTGGGCCATATTTGATTTTGTAATTTTCGCGGTTGCGACTCGCGTTTCATTTATACGTCTCATAATAATCGTCGGAATTATCCAATTTCAGCACGATAATATACGACGTGGCGAGTTCGCGCTTCGTGGTTGTTGTGTAATTGCGTTCGTCGGACAACCGTAATTGTCGTCCGCCGGCGGATTAGTACGTGTTTTTTTTTTTAGAATAATCGCTTGCGTTTGCGCGCGGGAAACGTTTCGCTCATAATTACATACAGCCAGGCGTCACACGCGACCCGAATTGACTAGCTAAACCCGAATTCGGACGCAATTGTCGTACGGTGCAAATTTGTCATGGTGCGGTGCCGCGTATAAATCGTTAAAAATAATTGGGACAAACCGTTTAATATTATTCGGTGACGTTGTGGTAGATTCTGTTGAGAAGTCGGTAATTACCTCGCCGGACTTCCTTTCAAGCCCCCTAATTAACGAATAATTATGAGTGGCGTGGCTCCAGAGACTCGTTTATGCATAGATGGGCGGCGGGGCACCGCAGCGTGTTCAATGTCACCGGAATCGTGAGAATTATGTCCCCCGCATTCACTCGTCCGCCGAACACCCAACAAGTTGTATAACGAACACAGCGTATTATTTTATCTAAAACGTCTCCACTGCCATTAAAGGAAGGCGTGTGTGTTTATAAGTTCTCGAAACGTAAAAATGTGACGTTTAAACGTAACGCAATAGGTTTTTATTTTTTTACAGCCGATTCTAATCTTCTAGGTTTTTTCCTTGATAGTCCTTAAATTATTTCCGACGTGTACGCAAATAATTATTCCGTCGAGCGTATAATGTACATGGATTTGACAACCGAACGGTACCGGTGAAAGTCTTTACTCGACACAATGTAGCGTAACCTCCGTAACCACCGTCTCCGAATATGTCGTTAAAGCGTGTACGCGTAAGCGAAAATATTTTAATTACGATTCACTTATCGGACGTTTCACAATGGTACGTATTATCTATATATTATATTATTGAAAACATTTCGCTTTTGTATTTATTCACATGATCGAATTGTCGTCAATTTCTAGTATTGTACAATGTGTCCAAAAACAAACGACAGAATCGAAATAAAATTAGCGTCACCCTGGTACGTGAATAATATTCCGACTATAAATTCTAATATACCGGTGCGATTCTCGTTACGAACACGGCGAAATACAATGGAAAACACGTATTTGTGATGGACGCCACTGATATCCTTCTCGTAGCCACGCACGGAGGAAAACAATTATGTTTTACATTTATATTATATATGTATCTGCACTAGTGGTCCCTATTACACGTGTAACTTGTATATACGTGTATTGGTTCGTGATATTGAAATCGTACGTGTAATTTACATATCATTATTGTACTCGTTAGAAGTTTGTATGGCTTAAGTGTACTTAATGCGTCGTCGGTATAAAATTTATATATTTTTACAGTTTTGTTGGATATATAAGCGTGAGGATCGTATTACATTCGGAAGCTCTAAAATTATCGGTTTTGTTAACGGAAGAATATAATTAGGAATTTTCAATCGTTGTAAATTTTCTCGTTTTTCCGCACGAATTCCGCAGTTTACACACAGACGAGTTTTTCCCGTTTTTGAACAAATTATTATTATCGAAACGCACGTGTGTCGAGTTGTCAACGAGATAACGTCACCAGGAAATAATTACCGCACGCCGCGCTCGAACGCAATTAAACGTTTTTTTTTCTGGCCATTTTGTCTTTTCTCTTGTGGCCAATGTCGTTATTGTTCCTAATTATGATTAATATCGAACTGAAAATTAATTACGTGTAGTTATTATTTAGCGTGATTTTTTTTTAATAAATATAATTGTATGACACATACGAGTATTGTTGTAATACGGGACGTACGAATTAAAAAGAAAATCAATAATTAACGTTTAAAAATATTAAAAATACAAACTGAACCTTAATAAGACGTGCGTATTGTTTACGTGCGCGTTTTAAATACACGTTTAAAAATCGTTATCACGAGTAATATGTCTCTAAAAGATGTTAACAAACGCATAATTATTAGTCGGGAAAGTTGCATAGACGGTTCCGAATCGCGATTCCTCCAAAACACGTACACGACGTACGATTAACGTTATGTTCATCCAGTATTGAAGTAATTTTGATTACGAACGTCCACGTATATCTATGGTAATGGATGAGCTAGTGAATATGCGAAAAATCTATATATAACGTGTATAACGAAAAAACTACAAGTGAACGAATTAGTTTATATGAAACTTTGGGAATTATACTCATGTATAGCTCGATGGATTTTCATATATATATATATATATATATATATATATATACAATGTATGGATAACGGCGAATTTAGTATAAAGCTAATGTATTTTTAGTATTTGTCAGAAACATTCCGTCGTTAAAAAAATCTTGGTGATACTTCGATTTAAGTGAAAATAAATATAATTACTCGATTAACAATTTTCGAGTGGCCGTTTTGCGTACGATCATATCGATTTACGCGAAAATATGGGCGAATAAAAATTAAACCCAAATAAGTCCAGTTACCGTAAATAATATAACTCACTATGGACAATTATTAATGGTTCG
The DNA here is from genome assembly GCA_025469175.1 of Geopemphigus sp. TES_GeoC_2020. Taxonomy (NCBI): domain Eukaryota; kingdom Metazoa; phylum Arthropoda; class Insecta; order Hemiptera; family Aphididae; genus Geopemphigus; species Geopemphigus sp. TES_GeoC_2020. The sequence goes on along the minus strand of JAIPRN010002112.1, from coordinate 8,652 downwards.
TAAAAGATATTTTCAATTAGTCGAATTTAAAGTCGGAACTGATAAAACGAGCAACTAGCACTTACTTACGGTGAACTAAAATTCTTCTTCCTTACTTAACTACAATTGGGATTTTATTGTACGATTACCGAACGAAAACTAAAACTTCGTAGATCGCGTTCTACACAATTTAGGGATTATCCCGTTCGGTTATACGTTTTTGAAAAGTCTTTAAACGCGACGTACGAAGATAACTGGTTATAATTTTTGTGCGTTCTTCGGCTATTTAAACGATATTAATAATAATACGAAAAGCGTTTTTGGTGCCAGCGCGTTACAACGTAACCGAATAATTCGCTGTCATTAGAGCGAATTCGTTCTACGTAAATTCACAATAATGGTATATCGAAACGTCGGATGATAATTATATTTTCGTCTTGGTATTAAACAACTTAAACAAGTTGACGCCAACCGTCTCTTGGATGATACCAATCTTCTCGCGCGTATATCATATTTTACGTAGTTGTTCTTATCCGCGTACGATTAACGGACTCCAAACGCCGCAAACACCGTCAATGCCATTTGTCAGCAGAGTAAATATTACGGTATAATTGGCTATTGCTCAACATCCGGTCGTTGCAGTTATGTACAACGCGATGTACGATATTCGAGTATCAAATCGTTTAAAATAAGCGTGGGCAGTTCCGTTGCATTATGTCGAGTTTCGGTTGACCGAGAGTATTGAAATTAATGTTAGGATCCACGCGATATTGTTATTTTGAGCGAATGATTTACATATAACGTCGTTCCTAAGTACCGAATTCGCAGAAAACGTCAAGAGACACTTCACAGTAAGGCCTCCGAAATCTTCGTCCTTAGACGATGTTACTTACTCACGCGACCCGATTTCCGGCGGCTCGCTGCCGACTTTCTTCCGTCATTTTAATACGAATTCGCGGCGAAACGAAATATTAAACAGTAAATAAATCGAAAGGAAAAAATGTCCAATATTTTTTTCGGTCGATTTCTTTAAAACTAAACGCGCCACTCGATTACGGTACCAACGTACATTGATCCATCGGTGTTGGTGCGTTTAAGTGACCTTACCTGTCATATCGGGTTTCTAACGAAATAACGTGTAACACGACTTTGAATTTACTAGTCGAACAAAAATTATAAATTCTACAATTGAAAATCGAGTCGAAATTCGATATGAAACGAAACATAAAAATGTTTTCTTTTATATAAACCCAAATCTGTTCTTGACGAAATTCAATCGATAAAATGGAATTCAAAACGACCGTATCACGTGTATGGAGTATTTGATTTACCTAAAAACGATCACGATTTTTAGCCAATTCGTGTTTGGTAATAACGAGCTAAAACCCGGATGGGTGGAATTTAACATACGGTTAAATATGGTTTAACATATGTTATAAGCGGGTTGCGTAAATAATACAAACGTTTTACTCGCGATGACGTATAATATGGTGACGAATATTAAACGCCGGTGGCCACGGACAGAGTGTATAATATTATATATTTATATATATATCCGATATCGTATATAACACGCCGCGTTTATCACATTTTCTCTGAAGACGTAAGACAGAGACAAAGAATTTTCTTTTGTTGATTCCGTGCACCTCGAACTACAACGGAGCTTGAGATTTACTCCGCCAAAGGGATAAATAATCACTGGTGTGAGAGACAGAAAGAGTGTGACGACGCGAGTTTCATGGTGTAAGTAAGTAGGTCTTAATGTGAATCAAGTTCAGCGTAAACTCTTTTGTAGTTTATAATATACGAATACATATATATATATATATATTTCGTAATATACCACGCAGAATTATTAGGAAGAGAATACGACTATATATATAAGGAAATAAAGTACGATTCTTATGTGATTGACTACGACGTTGAAGATGATTCTTGGTAGGTATACATTACACACCGATTTCATTTTAATAGGTTTCTCCACTCCGACGACGACAAAGACCCCGTAATAAATACAGTATTCGGATGTATTCATATTTTTTGAAACTAAAAAAAAAAATCAAACAAATCTTTCACGTCTAATATCGACGATTTCCACCGATCAAACTTCATGATTATTATCGGCCTTGACGATGATGTTAGTTGCAAAAGATTTTCGGTTAAATTCGACGAAATTTCATTTTTCCAATCGCTGTATAAATGAAAAGATAGAATGAAAATTATCGTCGTACTTAAATTTAACCATTGGTCGTGTGTTTTTTTTGTTACACGCGCACATCTTAAATCTGGACGATGCCCTTCATATCATATTGAAAAAGGACAACGTTTAAAATAATAACGTTCGATGGAAAAAGTGAAAAAAAATCGCTATTAATTTTTCCGGGTTTTATAATTGATGTATTGCAATAAATAATATAAAATGTTCATCGTCGAACAATTATTCTTATCGATGAAAATTATTCGAGGTCGAATATATAGTCTGCACGACGTCTCTCCGCTTATAATACTATCAAGAATGTCGATCTACTTTCGTACAACCGGTTTTCCGGTTTTTTGAACTTTTCAAATATTTCGCGTTAGCAATAATCAGCTACGTAATTCGTCTCCTATCATTTTTCGTGTCTCTAAACACCGACGGCAATCGTACAACAATAACGTTGGTATCGTAATATATATATATTATGTTCTCCTAATTTTTACCTATATTTTAAGAATTCGATGGTCGATCACGGTTAATCGATTTGTCAGATTTGCTCCCTTTGTGGTTCAATAATAACTCGAACACGCTCGGAACTCTACACCATTACAATCAGATCGTATCGTTTACGCGTTAATTTTACACCCATTTAAGTATATCTCGCCACATTCATTATTATTAATCGGACAACATAAATTCGGCAGTTTTCGAGTTTATCGACACACGCTTATTTACAAATACGATTCGCCGAAACATGTTTCTTGTCAGCGCCAAGTGAAGCGTACACACTATCAACACTCTTTTCATTCCGTCACGTTCGGCTCATATTTTCGCGAAATTTCCTTGAAGTTTCGCTCGAAGCGACATTATTGTAATAAGTAGTAACGCGCGGCGGGAATTCATCCGTTATCGGTGACTGAGCTGGCGAATTTCGTTCGACTTACCACATATAGTCGCTTTTCATCTTTGAATACGATACAGCCATTGTTGTCATCGAACACACAAAATACGATTTGCGTATAATCGTCTTGAATATTTGCAGCCATCAATAGTCTTGCGTTATTGAAATATCTTTGAACAATGATCGATCTATTTCGAAAATAGTAAGTCAACGAAACGACGGCGCTCAATGTACTAACATAGTGTGCACTACAACACATTTGTATATTTTGAAATGTTTAATGTGTAGTAGGAATTTGAAATGCGATGTACATAATATTTAAGGTATAATATTTAAAGTTTTTTAACTATTTAAATGTTAAATAATTTGACGTTCCAAAACGGTCGATAAAATAGCGATTTTTGAAAAACAAAACGTAACACTTACACGAATTTATCGATCTTGTTATTTTATCCAGTTCGCAAATTTAAAAAAAATAAACAAATATTTTTAACGCTCTCAGTCAGAAACGCGAATTGTCAATGTATTCTCGCATACAGTATGGAAAAACGAACATTTTCGACTTTTGCCAAACCAGAAATTGTTAAAGAAACGATTCGAAAATATCTTTTAACATTTTAAAAACTAATGCACGGATTATCATTTGAAAATATAGATTATTTATTTTTATTTCCGTTGTCGATTCTTACACGTAGGATATGAATAATACCTAAATCCGAGGAGAAGAAATTTTTGACCGTCTAAGCCAGAGAGTATGATTGAGATTTAAACCAATATTGAAGACCGATTAACTTGGAAAACTGGGGAACCGTTTTTATTTTCCGGTTTACGTGTAATTATATATTAAATCGTCAATTTAATAGAACAAATTCACGTAAAAATCGTTTCAAAATATTAATCGTTTTACGTTTTTATTACAAAGAATTGAAAAACGTCTTCATCGTCAGACTTCTAAAAAACTTAATTAAATTTACGTACTTTAACTTTGTATTTTCCATTAAATTATTCGAACGTTTTCCTATCAATGAGTGGGAGCTTCAGTCTTGAAAATCCTTGATTTATCATGAACGCACCACGTGTGAATTTGTTTTTTCTTTTGAAGATAATTATGCGTAAATTTAGAGAAAAATTCGATCGAAATTGTTTTAAATATTTTTCACATCGCGTTCACAACAAGATTTTCCAAGTCAGTATAAAACGTGTATGGTCGTTGAAACAGTATCTAAAACGATCGAGAATTCATTGCGAATACTCTTCGAACGAACACGTGTGCTACTACGACGTTGTATTCCGTTCAGCGCGCCATTTATGTCCCGTAACGCGCGACCGTAGCAAAATCGTCTAATCGAAACGCCGTGCGAATGTCAATAGAGTTGCGGATAGTTTCCTTAATAATATTTGCCCGATCGATTAAACGTGTTTTTTGTACTATTATGGTCGCTCGCAATAGAAAAACACATCGAACCCTTATGTTATTGCGAACGAAAACTTTGGAAGGATTGCGTTCGATTTTTTATTTCCGTTACGATGTATTTAGAGGGATGTCGTATATTTCGTCCAAAGGGTATGCGTGACTATCTAGGCAATGCACTCGTTTTGGGACGTACACGTTTTTGATGTAAGTGTACATCCGTAGCAATGTCGGTGCAAATATATTTAATCGGAAAAGAGAGCCTATTGCGAAACGTTTTTTGTCGAAGGTTGTGAATTCATGCCCGTTCGTTTGTCCCGTTCAGCGCCGTACGTCGAACTAAAAACGTTACGCCCCAACATATGGGACACGATCGACAGTGAAAATCGTACGCGGTTTTCCACAAACTGTGGGCACGGAGACCGTTTGACGTGTACACAATTCGTTTTATCGTTTGTCGTCTATGACTATTGTGCCACGCGCGCGCAACGACACGGCGTTGTTATAAAACACGAGTGCGTACCAATCGACCGATGTCGTCAAAACGACGAAATGCCGCGGTTTTGGTTATACACCGCCGGCGAAACAATTTGTCTGTGGCGATCGGATCGAAGCGCGACCGTCTGGTGGAAATATTTATAATATCGTGAAAAAGTGACGAGAACCAAACGGGCTAGACGAAATGTCCATGGTTCGGAGAGCGTTAATTACCATTCGATTACTTTAGCTCAGTACAACGCGTTCGAGTTGATTTCCGAAATATTCTTTTTTCATAATAAATTTTGAATATTCGCGTTCGATTTGTGAATATGCGACGTCTATCTATTCCTTACGGTTGACCCGTACGATCGTACGATTAAATACACGGAACCTATTCTAGATGATTCTGGCTTAAACAAAGACTTTACAATAAAAATATTTCGATAAAAACAGTCGCGTAATATTTTACGAACACTTTTATTAGAATAAACAAGTAATATATTATGTGTATTTTATGTTCGAAAAATGTTTTAAATATTTCGTAACGTTTATTGAATACGTATATTGTATTTTGTTTAACGTATTTATCGTTATCACGGAATAGTTTGTGTAAAATATTAAAAGTATATTATTTTTAATTGTATCGTAGGCTTTAATATTTTTTTAAAATTCGAATAGTTAACAATTAAATTTTTTCGAATAATTTCCCAAATACGTTTGTAACATTCTATGTAATTAACTTAGTTGCTTAAATACAATTTATGAGCATAAATACAGTTAAATACGTAAGATCTAATTCAGAAATTTCACCAGTTTCATTAAAATTATATAAATAATCTTTATTAGAAATTATTCTTTTATAATCTCGGACTTAAAAAACTACTACCAAATGAAAAAATATTTCATATAATGTACTAAGAATGAAGAATTCACTTCAACAAATTAACGGATGTATAAATTTTACAAGTACTATTATTATGCAAAAAAATTAAAATAAGAAAATTTTAAAAAAACATATTTATATAATTCCAATATTTTGTTGGCTTAGTTTTAAATCTAAAATAAAGTAATTATTACGATTATTATTTTTAACACACAAACACACACACACACATAACGATTATTGTGGTTGAACGCGGAAAGGCGTATTTCGCGCCCATTTCCGGAAGCTGAGATTTATCGCCACCGATTGCGTTTACTCATCGTTGTCGATGGTTTTGGTTTGAAACCACCACCACCGCCGCAACCAAACGACCCAGTTCAGAGTTTGCTTCAAAAACGGTTCGACTTACCTGTCGTGTTTTGGCAAAAACACCGACCGCGCCGATAAATCTCGGACCGGCGTTATCGCGATTATTATTATTAGCCGCAAATCCGCGAATACCGGTACCGAACATATTAAACAGCCACGGGGCTTTTAGCGCCATTTATTTTCAAAACTCCAAACAAAACAATCCGGTTGTCGGATTCTTTGATATTATTTACGTTTCGCTTGATGGTGGATAGTAATTCCGAGGCATAACCCGTTATCAATATCTCAACGTTTTCGGCGCGACGCTAGACACCGACCGTTTAAAAACGAAAAACGTACTACAGCAAGGTTTTTAAATTCGGCTTTCCGTCTAGTAAATGAAGTTCACTCACCGACAAAACGTAAAAATAATCGAGGCGACTTGTTTTATCGTTTTCCTCATGCCCGCTTAATATACACACCGCACTACCATAGCAACGTACATTCGTGAACTTTATTCGCGAATACTTTTTTCACTTTCACATTCCTCTGTGTTATACGTTTTAAATTGGCCGATTTATCATTCATTACGTCAACACTTAGGTGTGTAATATACGTTATTTTAAACTTGCGAATCATTCGGATTTAATCGATAACGTTCACCGTTCGTGTAAGCGAACTATTATCACATTATAGTCCATTAAGCGTTAGGTATTTCTTTTCATTATTTATTCGGGCGAAATTGTATTATTTCTAATACAAAGTAAAAAAACCGTCTTGTATTTATTTATTCGTTTGTAGTTTATATATAACAATTTATAATGTAACATTTGTAAGTGATTAATTATTTACATTTATAGGTATACGGACGAAATTAATTTAAAGTTATTTTTCCTAGTTGATCAACATAATTTCGTACACTTTATATCAAATATATACATATATAATGTGCCACGCGCATTGATGTAATTCGTTTTAAACGAAAATTAAATAAGGCCGCTATTGTATTCAACACAAACAACTTTTGAACATTTAACTATGATGTTTGATTATTATTAAATCATTACGTTAAATTGTATATGTTAAGTGACTAAATCTCCCTTACATAATCCGTAAAAATTTGAAATAAAATAGTATAGATACCTATTTAATAATTGTCATACGGATCGTAAATAAGTGTAAGGGTAAATGCAAAGTATATGAAGTAGTATTATGTTAATAATAGCAATAAGAATTCTCAGGTAGCTCGAAGGTATCGTGTTCCGAAGGCTTATATTCGCATGATTCGTAGATCTGTCTAAATGAATAATTCGTATTTGGTTATTTTCAGACGGAAGCCCTTTGGTCGAATGTTTATTATTTTAACAAGAAAAAAATTATTTCTACAATCTTTCGCGAGAACGTCCATTAAATCTATTATTTTCACGCGTTATTAATTAACATTTTTGTCATAATCATACAAAAATGAACGTTTCGTTAACCCGAAACTCCCTAGGATATATAAAACGATTCCCGGCCGGAAGTCCTTGCAGTGATTCCTCCAGTAAAATATTTTTGGGAACCTCGTTGCTATTTGGGTAGTTTTAAGTGAAACGGCGTATTGTGGACTAGGAACGGTTTATTTAAATATTTTGTAAAATGTTTAGCATTGCCCGGGGGACAAATACCGCACGACGAGGTAAATATTATATAATTATAATATAATATATAATATTATTATAATGTTTTTTTGAAGTTAACAAATGTTTTCCTTGTACGTACAAATCTATAAATCACGTATTCTTTTAAAACATTAAACGTGGAAATTTTCGAAAATAATGTTAGAATAAGCGTTTTAAACGCGATTGTTCGTATACACGTTTTATACATATGACAGTTTTTTAAATAGCTATAGTTTCGTCTGTTCGTTTTAACCACTTCGAAATTCCCCCTGATAACGATTACTACAATATCGATACACTATTAAAAAAAAATTTCGAATTCTTCGTTCAATTCTGTTGTAGGCGATTTATTAATTTACATTATCGCGTATGCTGTCGCCATACGTGGATTAGTCTACACGTTATTTCAATAACGAAATGAGGATGGATTGACGAATTCTATTGGCCGCAAAAACGAACAATTTCGTCCACCCGTACGATCGTTAATCGCTTACTAAAATTCGAACGGACATTACGCACGTTTAGTTCCAAATACTTTGGTCGCGATCGTTGTTCCATTCATTCGGGGTTCCTTCTTTTGGTACTAATTACTTAATTATACCCGACGTAACGTCGTACGAAAATAACTTTCGTTTATGACGAATCGTTAACGTAAAATCGACGGTTAATATTTCTCGATTATTCCACGTACCAATTCGTTCCAGGAACACGAATGTTACAACGTTTTTGTTATTCGTGTTTAAATTGTTAGCATTGCGTAGTCGATTTGTCGACGATAAATAATATACGGTG
>JAIPRN010002111.1:2912-34520 GCA_025469175.1 Geopemphigus sp. TES_GeoC_2020 | reverse complement strand
ATTAAAATATTTTTCGTAACTTTAATTTATAATTCCATTGATTTTACAATTTAAGATATTTAATCATAGGATAGAATAGGATTAAAATATTTTTCGTAGCTTTAATTTATAATTCGATTGATTTTACAATTTTTAAATTTGGAACGTATTAATTTTTTTTTTTCATTCAAATCATAATTTTTTTCATATTTCATTTCATACATTGCGTAGCTTTTTAAAATCATTATTACGATTATTAATGATTAGTAAAATTAAATATTAAGTTTGAATAATCCTTTCTGGTTTTTGTTTTTAAAAATTTTTTTTTTGATAATTTTTTTTTACGTAAATTATTGTTTTTCCATTTTATTTGTCGTATATTTCATACATTGTGTACCTTGATTATTCAAATTATTAATGATAATTAAAATCAAACATTAAGTTTGAAAAATTTTTTTTTGAATATATATTTTTTTTAAAGTAAACTATTGATCTTCTATTTTATTTGACGCGTATATATAATAATCATTTCTGAATTTTTTTTAAAAAATTATTTTCTGATAATTTTTTTTTTACGTAAATTATTGTTTTTTCATTTTATTTGACGCGCATTTCATACAATTGTTTATCCTGATTTTTAAAATCATTAATGATAATTAAAATTAAATATTACTTTGAATACTTTTTTTGCATAATGCTTTTTTTGTTTTGGATAATTTTTTTTTGTAAACTATTGCTTTTCTATTTTATTTGACGCGTATTTCATACATTGTATACATTGATTATTAAAATTATTAATGGTAATTAAAATCAAACATTAAGTTTGAATAATTTTTTTTGGATAATTTTTTTTTGGATAATTTTTTTGGATATATATATTTTTTTGAAGTAAACTTTTGAATTTCTATTTTATTTGACACGTATATATAATAATCTTTTCTGGATTTTTTTAAAAAAAATTTTTTGATAATTTTTTTTACGTAAATTATTGTTTTTTCATTTTATTTGACGAACATTTCATACAATTGTATATCTTGATTTTTAAAATTAATTATGATAATTAAAATTAAATATTACTTTGAATACTTTTTTGCATAATTTTTTTTTGTTTTGGATAATTTTTTTTTTGTAAACTATTGCTTTTCTATTTTATTTGACGCGTATTTCATGCATTGTATACCTTGATTATTAAAATTATTAATGATAATTAAAATCAAACATTAAGTTTGAATAATTTTTTTTTTGGATATATTTTTTTTTTAAGTAAACTATTGATTTTCTATTTTGTTTGACGCGTATATATAATAATCCTTTCTAGATTTTTTTTAAACATTTTTTTTCTGATAATTTTTTTTACATTAATTTTTGTTTTTTTCGTTTTATTTGACGAGCTTTTCATACAATTGTATATCCTGATTTTTAAAATTATTAATGATAATTAAAATTAAATATTATTTTGAATAATTTTTTTGTTGTAAACTATTTCTTTTCTATTTTATTTGACGCGTATTTCATACATTGTATACCTTGATTATTAAAATTATTAATGGTAATTAAAATCAAACATTAAGTTTGAATAATTTTTTTTTGGATATATTTTTGTTTTAAGTAAACTATTGATTTTCTATTTTGTTTGACGCGTATATATAATAATCCTTTCTGGATTTTTTTAAAAAAATTTTTCTTATATTTTTTTTTTATGTAAATTATTATTTTTTATTTTATTTGACGCGCATTTCATACAATTGTATATCCTGATTTTTAAAATTATTAATGATGATAAAAATTAAATATTAGTTTAAATACTTTTTTTGATATATATATTTTTTTTTATGTAAGCCATTGCTTTTTAATTTTATTTGACGCATATTTCATACATTGTATACCTTAATTTTAATGCTTGAATAAAAAAATTTTTTTCAAAATAATAATTTTGTTTTTATATTTTTTTCGTAACCCTCTTTAAACACTCAAGCAAGAGTACTCCGTGTACGTTTTATGGAATCGATTAATCAATTTATTGGTAAGTGTTTTAAACGGGTTCGGACAGACTTAACAAATTATTGGAATGAACAGCGATTCTACGATTAGTTCTTTTCAACGAAATTTCTCTCGTTGCTACAAAAGGTTTTGGTAATTCCGTTTTTGTAAAAAAAAAACCAACGTTTCGGACACGTCGCCGCCGTGTCCTTTTTTGGATAATCGTGTTCCGGACGCGTTCGGTTGACCGGCGTTGTTCATGAATACGCGATAAATTTCGGAATTTTTTCCCTTCGGCAACGAAACGGACGAATCTAGTTCCGAGGTGTTGGTCTAGGAGATTGTCGCGTACGTTTTCGACAGGCGAATAACTTTTTAGAAGTTGGACCGAAGAAACGGTTACAATTTTTCGTTTTAAAAAAGAAACCGTTCGCGCTCAAATGGACGACATCGACCGGTGCGTCTCGATCGTGTTAATCAAAGGCTGACCACACACAACCACTATCATCCCATCAATACCGACGGTCTTTCGATTTTCTTTTATTTAATATCGTTTTCGTTCGACCTACGCGACACAAATATAACGATACGTAATGGACCGATAATACAACGGACGTCTTGCCGTCATAAATATTATCCGTTGTTTTTTTCTTTTTAGAAAATCGACGGTACGTGAATCGTGTGACATAACAGCGGTACAACGGGTAAACATAAATATTACCTCAACCGTTGGCGTACGTTTCTCCGTCAATCGCGGCGTTCAATAAATTGTGCGGTGACGTCGTAAACCATTGGGTACGCCGCCGTTGTTGTTCGTTGCCAAACGTAGCGCGTAAATATTGTTCGGGCTCCGTAAACAACGGCGCCGTAACGGGTGCCCTCTCTCTTACCCGTCGCGCGCCCCGGGACGAAAAACGTTTTATCACAAATGTCCGGCCAATTTCGACAATACACGAGGCGTCGGTACGAACGTGTGAGCCGTGTGCCGGATGGTAACCGATTATTCGAAAAAAGAACGGGCGCGACGGCTGGCCGTCATTCGGTACTACCGAACCGAATAGAAACGCCGACGAACAAGATAACCGGACGAAATTAGCCACTTTCGTTCGAATACTACGGTTGTCATCGTACACGGGCGCTTCTATACCTGTCGTTGACGGTTAACTCGGTTTATTTTGGATAAACCGTAGGTAAAAAATACGAGCTTCGCGGGAAACTACGACGTACGCGATTCGCGGCGTATTCGTCACTTTCGCGCTTTCGACGGTCTCATTAAGTCGATCGACGACCGATCGTATCGTAAAAACGGATCGAACGTTCTTCTTCCGTAGGATACCTGCCGTTTTTCGCGGGCCGGGCGCTTTTTAAAAACTGTTACGCCCCCGTTACCCAGGTCGAATATCGTCCGCGAATGATTCGAAAACGAAACGACACGAATAAAACGACCGCGGGATCAGTCAATCAAAAGTACACACACACACGCACGTATTAAACGTTCAAGTACCTACGCGTTCGCGCAATCTATAGGCTACACTTGAACGACGCACTTGTCGTCCCACTCGACGACGTGACGCTTGTGTAATCGTTTTTGTTCCAACGTATTTGGCCGATCGACGAATTTGTCCGTGACGCGGAGACTCGACACAACGTCCGAACTTGTTGCCGGGTTCGCGAGGTGAAAGAGACGAAAGTGTTCCCTCCCCCCCTCTTTGGTAGTGGGTCTTTTCGAAAACGGATTCGCGTCATTATCGTTTACGGAAATCCGAAAAGAGTGAGGACGAACAATTAACGCCCGGTTGTGAAACACGATACGGTGTATATACAGTTTTCGTTTTGAATTCCGGTCGGAAACCTCGAACGTTTTTCGGCTTAGCCGCCGACGTCGCGTATGGATTACATTTCGTGAAATTTCGTATATTCCGTCGACAATCTCGACGGATTTCGTTTTGACGACGCACGCGCGTCGTATTTTACGACGTCGTCGTCGAAGACGGTATCGTTCATTCGAGTGTATTCGTTTTAAGATTAGAACGCGCGCGTATATATTAGATCGTATTATAACGCGATACGCGTTCGTCCAGATTAAATTGTCCGTTCGGCGGTTCGTTTTACGTCGTTCTTCTTTCGGCCGAATTTTATTGACGCCGCGCGCTATTTATTTTCCTTTTTAAAAGGAACGCGCCCGGCGGATACATCCGCGAAAGTATTCGGCGGTATCCAATTAATATTTAGTCCGTTCAAACAATAACTACCGTTAAGTCAATTGCCGTCATAATCAACCGTCACCGACATATATATATATATATACGATTTTCGAGTATACGAGGGGAGATAATAATAATAATAATACGCAATCGAAACGAATTCTCGAAATAAGATCCCGATCGTCGCCTACTTATATCCGAAATACGGTAGATCCCCGAACGTTGTCGATTACGAAACGATGTAGGTAAATAGTGTTTACCGCGTAGAATAGAACGTGCCGGTGAAATAATCGTATTCGATTATCCAAATCGGCGTGTCGGTATTGCGGGGAACACGCGCGATAAAAATTTAAAAAAAACCGACCCACGTCCGCCACGCTCGATAAAAGGTTTGTCCGGAACGCGCGCGATTCGAGACGTACCCGTGTATCTATTTCGTTCGTCGGACCAACGCGCATAACGCGAATACTCGAGAATATGGCAAACCCTACGTACGTACGTGGTAGTCTCTGTCTATGTGCCGCGAGCCAACACGAATACGGAGAATAGTGTCCCTGTACAACTTAACAAGTCGAAAATACAAGCGTCCACGGGCCGTAATACGATGCGTATCAAATGCGTATCGTACATACAGCGCGAGCGTTTTATATTTTTTTTAACGTCCCCGGCGGACGCGAGTACAATATAACCAACGACCGGCGCCGGAGATGTAATCGATTAAACGCCGCGTGTTTTTCGTTTAAACCGATCGGCCGGCTTTTTACGAAAATTATTCGACAATTAACGTACGTCACGACCGAAAACGTACGTATAAAATAATATTCGGTCTAACGCGACGTTGAAACGGCGTAACCATAAATACGGAATTCGGTTGTAGAACGTGTGTGGTGACTGTACCCCGCGCGCCAAATAAATCGCGTCCGCCGCGGTCGAAATATTGTTCGTAGTTCGTGCGAACACGTTCAAAACTACGAAATTCGACTACGCCGAATTCCAACGCGAAATTCGACCGGCGACCGTATTCCGGGACGCGAAGTTCTTTCGACTTTTCGTAACGGGTTTTCTTTTTGCTGGATGGTTTATTTGGAATTGGCCGTTCCGTAATATACCTCTGGGGCTGACGACCGGTTACGTCCAGAGACGTTTCCGACGACGTCGCCGTGTGTAGAGCGACTTTTGTTCGTCGCGCCATTCGTAAATCGTCCCGAGGAGTTACCGTTAAAATTTCACCGAACCGGGTCGTTCGTGTTTTTTATTTACGTACGTTGGCTTCACGGAACGGCCGATTTCGCCAAGCAGATACGTAAATAGATAAATAGATAGATAGACAGGCAGAGATAGGTGTTCGCGCGCGGTGGAAATAAACGAAAAAAAAGTACGTCCGGGCTACTGTCGCGTTTCGGTACGAACGTTTTTAATTTACGCGCGCGTGTACGTACACACGCACACGCACTTCGGTCCGATTGTGTTTTGAATGTCAACGGCCGATTAAAATACGTTTCGCGTGTGGCGGCCGTGTCTATTATATATAAACGCGCATTGTGCCCACGGATTCATTCATGTTTACTTCCGGGCACCACGGAAGCCGTTCGGAACAAACAGCGGAGGGCCACCGTGACGCGTAAAAGAGGAGTAAAGTTTCATTTCCTCCCGGGGCGGACGAAAAACCCGAATAAATGCCGGCCGTCCGGCCCGACCGGAATCCATTAACGTCGCGCCATCGCTCGTCGACCGTCGTACTTTCCGGCCGACGCGAACGTGTGCCGTCCGAGCAATCCGTCCCCGGGCTACTCTGCCGGTCGTCCGTCCTTCGTCGTCGTCGTCGATCAGGTAACGGGCATATTATAAGTTTTTCGACCGTAACGACGACGGAACGACCGTTATTTTATTATTACGTTCGTTGCAAGGGTGGACAGTGACTGATAATTCCAAATTTTGTTTTCGCCCAAAAAAAAAAAACGAGTTTCGTCTACTTAGCTTCCGTACGTGCGTGTACGAACGCGGAAAATATTGCCGAACACTTATATCGTTACGGATAGAAACGCCAGTAATTGATAATAGTAATTCGGCCGTCCGGGTTCGTAAAAGTGGCCGATTTTCGACGGTCGCCGTCGTCGCCTTTTCCTCGCCCCGGTCCAGTCAATCATATCGAGCCGCGCGATTCGTTTTCGTCGGTCGTGCCGTCGTCTCGTTTCGGTCGAAGTTGCCATTTGTACGCGTCAGATACGGAGAAGGAACGCCGCGCGATTTATCTAAACGTTCGGACGCGCGCGCGCGCGGGCGCGTACGACGCGATTTATCGGCGAAATTACGACCGGTTCGGAGCCTCGGCGATTATATACACCGTTAATCGGGTGACACAATAAAATACGCGGCAACTCGAGTACGGTTGATAACTGAAAATTGTCGACTTAACGACCGTCGGTTACGATTGCGGCGAACGTGTTGTCGAACTCGACGCGTTATCGCGTGCGGGCGCGCGCCTACGGTATCGGCCACGGCTAATCAGAGTACGCGGACCGATTAAAAACTAGCCTTGAAGCCGACGGGAACCGCGGCGTCGCTACGTATAAACTGGGCGTCGGACGAGATCGAATACCGCGCGGATAAGAAAAAAAAAAACGAGAACCCGAAACGGGAAAAACACGTCCGGTAAGTAGTAACGGGTTCCGGCGACGTTTCCAAAACGTTTTACAAAACGTTCGCCCGCGTTCCGGACGGCTCTCCGCGCAGAGACGATTACGTCACCAAAGTACACGGCCGCGCCGAATAATGTTCACTATCGGGCAATCGTCCAACGCGTCCCCAAAATATGTCCGTGTAATACCCGGGCCGGCAGGGTGCCCGCGTTCGGGTCGCACAAATGTTTGGCGTTCAATTTACGCGTTATCGCTCGTGTTACCGCCGTACGCCTTTCGGTTTGTATTCGTATCGGATGTCACTCACGCCCACCTAGTCCATGGATTACACACCGGGGACTGTCTCCCGTCCCTTTGAAACGTATTCGTACGGCAATTACGTTGTACGATTTTTTATCGAATTCCGTTTCGGAACGTTTACGTGTCGTTGTTCTTAAAAATTAATCGACTCGCGCGTTGCAGTAACACGATATTGCTGGGTGGCCAGCCGTTAGCTACGTGTCTGACGACCTGGTCGGCAAATAGAACGCGTCCACGCGTTTCCGTCACTCTGTTTTCGTACGATCGTTTGGACAATACGCGAAATTCCAATTGTATATCCGCGCGGCCGTAAATAATCGCGCCGCGTCCGATAAATTGTACGTCGTTGTCGCACCCGGTCGTCGCCGCGAACCGATCTATTCGCCAACATCTTTTCCGACTTTTGGTCCGCGGTTTCGTTCGTCCGGCTAAACCCGTCGCGTCGTCATTCACGGCTCCTGTGTCCTCTCTTGGCCATCGGTTACGACGTTCGCGAATTTTGTCGGGATAAGAAATTGACCCCTCCCCGAAACCGTTTAATTAACCACGGACGCGTTAACGAAACGATTTTTTTTTTCAAAACGTCCGTTTAGGTATTTCGACGTTGATAGCCGTCGCCTACGTCGAGATAAAATGAAAAAAACAATAGTCGTACTCGGTAGACCGCGCCGAACAATCACTTACATGTACAATGGTTACGGTGTTCCGCGGTTGGTCGACCAAAATGAACAATCGTCTCCGACGTTTTAAACGTATAGCGTTCGTTGCGTAAGTACGCGCGCGGTATTCGGGATATCGTAATAAAAACGTTCGGCGTTTGGCGCAAAATTGAAAACGATTTGGTTCGCGATAGAAAAAATGATTTGTTACCGCGTAACGGCCGTTAAGGTTCGCGGTTGAACCGAAGTGGCGTTACCGCGGTATAAAAGTTAGGGGTTCGAGCGTAGAGTTGTTAAAATAGAAGGCGCCAAAGCGTAAATGGTAGCGGCGTTCGGTAAATGCGCCGCGGCCGGTTGTTCGAAAGGTAAACTCGTCCAATAATCGCGGCGTTCCGTCTATTGTATCGAATAAACGCGAAAAAAAAAACCCAAAACGACGACCAACGTACGATTCGAACGGAACGCGACGGTGGCCTAAAATGTCCCCGGGCTTTTGTCCGAGCGCGCTATTAACGGACGTGCGCCGGTGTCATTCGGGCGAATCTGCGCGAAAATTTCAATAATTTTCCTCGTACGCCAAGTTACGAATGTCGCCGTTTTCGGTTCCGCCGCAATAATAACACGACGACGGTGCGTATGTTCGGCGGCGGGGCCCGGGTGGTTGGGGGTAAGGTGCGGCTATAACCATCGCGCGCGGGTTCTATTGTCCGTCGCGGCGTAACGGTTGGAGAGGGAAAAAAAAACCGAAAACGCGATAAATACGTCACGGTGTCGTTTTAGTTTGGAATCTCGTCGAGTACATTGCCGCCGCGTACCGATTGCCGGGCGTTGTCACGTAAACCGACCGACGGTTACGAAACAATCGTCGCGTAAAACGCGTGGTTCGGCGCACGACCCTGGCGGCGGATTCGTCGATTTTCGAAAACACGCGCACGGTTCCGCCGTGTCGACGCCCGCGTACGTACCGGTTGTCCCTTGGTGAACGTGTACGACGTGCTCGGCAGCGATGGGGCGTCCCGTACCAACGTCGTCGTCGGCGTTTTTTTCGGGATTTAAACGGACGTGAAAATCGTACTCGTGTATCAAGTAATAAAGATTTCTAAAACGTCGCCAGTCCCCTCCCTCCATCCCTACTAGTACGACTATTACTGCAAACACACCGACGGAAAAATAAAACCGGAAAATGATCGCGGCGTTTATTGCCCGTTTTATTTCGGCACCTAACTCGGATTCCTTAATTCCTTTAAGGAGGCTTAAACGAAGACGGCCGTCGTAATAATTATATACGAGAAAACAAACCAAACGTATATTTAACGCGTTAAGAACCGATACATAAAATGTAACCGCTGGATTTCTACTTTTTTCACGTTACGTCACGCGACACAGCGCATATTCTTATCGTAAATAACTTTAAAAATCGCATATTTCTAATAAAAACCGTCCCGTTTTCGCCTCGGCGGACGGTTCACCGCGTAACGTATTCCGTTTCCGGGCAAAGTGTCTTTTCCCTTTACGTAAGTCGAATCCAAGGTTCCTATACGGCCCACCCCGGTCTCGAATCACCCCCACCGTCGTCTCTATCTGCGCGCCTTTGCGGCGGCACGTGCCGCAATCTCGTCACGCTGTCCGCAAGTTCGAGGCTACCGTAGAACGACCATTGGAACTCGCCAGACAGATAAAAATCGCGAGTGTTGTGCCGGTCGGACCTTTTTGACCCCGTTCGTTCGTACAAAGCGTTTACGACGTGCGACCGATTTCCAAACGTTTTATTGAACCCGAAACGCGTTCGGCGCGTATCGCTTATCGTTTCCCCGTCGTTTTCGTCGATCGGCGAAAAATAACCGCGATTTCGTGTACGCCAAATGAAAATCACCCGACGATCAATTTGTTCGTATTTAGTCGCGTTTTACGCCGACGTTCGAATCGAATACTTTCCATCCAACAGCGGACGAACACGTCGTTTACGTCCGATTTTCATTGCGCTTAAACGTTACGCGTTTCCGGCGCTCGTATGTTGGCCGCCGTTAAAAGTCAAAAAACGTTTCGTTCGAAACCGGACACGAGTAATGTGTTCAGCTCATAGCCGCCGCCGTGGTCGTAATTTTTAAGGCCCGCGCGTTTTAAGGGACGACGATTTTGGTGTCGCGTTCGGACGATTGTGTCGTCGGCTGTTACGGCAACCCACACGGCCGGTGGTCCCAGCCGGGTCAACTCCGGCGATCGGCCCGGGCGACTTCCAAAGGTTTCGAGACCCGGGAGGGGAGGTCGCCGCAACGACGACTGCATTCGGATTAACGATAACAAACCCAATCCACTAACGGTTGCCGTCTTGGGAGCGGCCGACGTTTCACGCCAGAGGGCGAACGTCAGCGGCGGCGTTGTCTAGAACAATACAGAAAACGGTGACCCGCGTCCGAAACGAATTCGCGACAATATTATTATCGCCCGTCTGTTTACCGCGTACAACGAACTGGACGCGCCGACGTATAAAACCAATTTGGAATTTTATCGCGCCGCCAGTGCCGCGAGAAAACGATCGCCGCCGCGATTAATCAGTTTACGAGACGTACGTTCGATTCAGACGCGTCCTGGTACGACGACGGACGGTAGTACCAAACATAACGGGCTGTACATTCGCGACGGGATTTATCAATTTGTTTGGGTTTCACGACGATCGGACCTTGACGTTAATATGTGGTTCGTTGTCGATGAAACCTTGATGTTGTTGATAACGCGCCGAATATCGTCGACACGTCGCGCGCGTCTCCCGTCCGCAAAGTCGACAAAATCTGGCGAACGTCAAATCTCTACGGCCGCGCGCGTACGTTGGGTCGGTAAAGACCAAATCGTTTCGTTCGTTCCGAATCGCCGCGAAACGGATTTCAAAAAAGTACGACAACATTTTTATTCTTAATTCATTTCCGTCGACAAAAATCCAAAAAAAAACCGCCAGTACGTAAGTCGTACGAGTTTTCCGTTCACCGGCCGCGGCGGATTCCAGTGACATTTTCGAACACGATCGAAACCCGGCCGAGGGGGTGCGCGTCAAACGACTGGTTTGTACGATTCGTCGATGACCAATATCCCGACGAAGTACGTGTCTTTTACGAATACCGGACCGCGTACGATACGACCTTTTCGTAACGTCGAAACGTCCGTCGGTTATTTACTACGTACAACACGTACGGTTCATCGACCAACAGTAGCGACGTTTAAACGTAACTGTTTCGTTAGGAAACGAAAAAAGACGCGTCGTCTATTCGAAATGTATTTTTCGAATGACCACGCGTGAATAGGAGCGGTTGCTGGAGGACGTTGCTGAAAATCGCGCGAAATAACGAAAACGGTTTTTTGTTCGTTCATTTTTTGCGTAAATATCGCTTCTATATTCATTGTATGTATCAACGCGAACAATAATAATAATCATAATAAATAACGACGATAACGTTCGATTTGGAAAACGCGCGAGTGTGCGCACCGTTTTCGCAAAAGTATCATCGCAATATACAAATAGTCGGTGAAAACGACGCGAGTAAACTTACGGCGACGTTTTCATCGACAACGTGGGCTGATGAGTTTTCGGTTCCTTTTCGAGAACGGTTTCGATTAAATGTTGCAACGTCTGAAAATGGAAAAATCGGTGAAAATTAACGGACGTGAACGGCGGTCCGCGTTTTCTGGTCATTGTTTCCTACGTTATCGCGTTAATGATTGTACACTCTAGGCTTTTTTCTACGGCAATTTTGTTACAAATAATATAATATCTATAAATGATAGGCTAGTCGATTAATTTTATTTCAAATCAAGTTAATCCAAATTGAAATACGAGTCAAGTTGAAATTTATTTAGGTTCTTCGTATTAATTTTAAAGCAGTAACTTACTTAAAATGTAAAACGTTCTAATTAAAAAAAAAAATTTTACGAAAAAATTAACTCGAAGTTAACGTGTTAAGTTGAAAAACAAAAGAGCGACTTATTACGTTAAAATTTAATTTTCGAAAAATTATCGACTCGATTTTGATATTGTAACTTGTAGTCGTTAATGCCCGGCGTGGACCATTATATTTTTCCGCAAAAAGAAAACGGTGAATAAACGTTTTCTTTATTTTGAATTTTTTTTTCTCGACGATTTGTGCGCGTAAAAATCTCTCGTCCGTATTAAACGCGGAATATTTTTCCGATTTTTGACGCGTACGTTTCGTATAACGACCCAACAATTTTTGATTTACCGACGGTTAAAGAGGCGTCGAAGAACGATCGGCGGTGAGTGGAGGAGGGAGGGAGAACAATTATTTTACCGCCGTACTGTACCGGCTTTTCACGGACATAATGATCGACAAAAACCCACCAACACGGAAAAGGGTTCAACGTTAAACGGATCATCGCCAGGTTTAATACGAATGTTAACAATTAGCGTTGTTTACAAACCGAACGCCAGAAATCAATAACCAATTACTAGAAGTGTTTCTACTTTATCGCGATAATAAATAAGTGCGCCGACCGCGCGCGTAATTCGACGAAAATACGCGTATATATGTATATGGCTTCGAGAGACAATTATAGCGAGAGCGAGAAGTGTAATCGCGTTCGACGTGCACTTTGTATTTTAAATTGTAGATACAATAACGAAACAAAACATTAAACGTCAAATTATAAACGTTTTTTTTTTTATATACGAAAAAAAAATATATAAAACGAAATACGCGTGTGTATATATATATATATAAAATCGATAACTATTATAAAAACTAAATATAAGAGTTTTATAAGTTTATTCACTACCGATTTCGACCAAATCATATTGTTTCAGCTATTTAATTTGTGATAAAAAATACAACATATTACATCCGCCGTTAATTATATTTTTTTTTTCATTACGAGTGAAATTCGCTTGACGATGTCTTTTTGTCGAAACTAATAATAAACGAACTAAAAATAATAACTTAAATAGCCATAAATTGATACACAATAACTTTTAATTGGTTTTTATAATACTCGACGGCTTTATATATATATACATATATAAACGTGTCTTTATCTTATTTGTTTTTTTTTTTGTAATTGTTAGAAGTAGTAGTCATTAATATTTTTAATTTTTGTATTTAATTATTTTATATTACCTAATCCAGATTTTTTGTAGAGTATAATTTGGGAATATTGTTCAATTACGCGAAGTTCGTGTTTTGAATTAACATTAATTTACATTTTGTAATTATAGAAACACAAAATTATCGTGTTTAAGTCGCAGAGCCAATGACTGTGGATGTTACAAGCATAAAATTAATTATTTACCTGAGGTTTACAGTGCTCTTCCAGCCAACTGAACACACAGGCAGACAGTTCGGTAAAATTGTTTACGTTTATATTACAAAATGAAAAAAATAATTCGTCCATAATATTCTGAAACTGTAGAAAAATTAATATTTCTCTTGTCGAGAAATGTTCTGGGTATATATATATATATTGTAATAAATTTGCAAGCCATCAATATGACGTCATAAAAATCACTCAGAGCTGTTTTCAATTTTCAATAGAGCTTTCTAATTATGATATTATTAATTACGTATTGAAAATTATAAATAACAACTAGATATTGTTTTCAGGTAATAAAACTGTTTTAAAAATGTTACACAGTACCAATAAAGCAATGGACATCGAAAACCGATTATACCCGAGTAATAACTTATTCTTTAAAATGTTATTACTAAAAACACGCGTGCCTTAATTCATTTATAATGGTACATTATTGCTTTCACATTTTTAGAAGTGTAATTTGGGTTTACATTTTTAAGTGGTTAATTCTATCGTATTCTAGAGTGTTAACGAAAAATATACTAATAATCTAACAATATATTATAACATAATATAATTACCATTTGAAATTTTTCTTCATCTGGTATTCTCGCTTCGACATGGCCTATTGGAATTTGTTGAGCTTTTACCATTTGTTCATAATTAGCTTGCATGATTCGTAATGCAACCACTTCTTTTCGCAAGGCATTACGTTCCTCTTCTAATTTTTTCTTTTGCAACAGTAGGTACTAGCGAAATTCAAATTATATTTACAGAAACGGATAATAATTACTAACATATTAAGACGCTTGAATATAATTTAATTTTTAAAATAAAAAATATTAAACGTGGGTGTGTGTGTATATTTCTACTATTAACTATGTACAAACACCACCAATAAGAAAATTAAAATGTTACTTTTACTACAAAACATCTAAATAAAAGAATTTTAAAGTCCTCGAATACAACTGTATCGTCGTTACAAATATGATAAACAGATAAATCGTTTATTTAAATCGATTATACATTTTAGTGTATTTATGTCAATTATCAGTCAAGTAGCCTTTAAGATAAATGTTTTTATACATATAGGCGATAATATTATTACGACAGGAATACGTGTACTTTCAAAAATTATTTAAAACTGTACAAATTTCAACAAATACATATATTTCATCTCGTTAAACGCAAAGTTCGTTTAGTTCCTTTTTAACGTTATTCTTATAGAATGAATTAAATGTCATCGTTTGAAACGTACTTGTATGTAATCAATGGACTTTTGTAATACTGTCGCTTTGCTGAGTTTATAACCACTGCTGTCTGTTTGCTGACAAGTAGGAACCAAATCTTGCAAACAATCGTAACCCTTTTTAATAGCATCGCGACGCTTTTGTTCAGCTTGGGTATGTGCTTCTCGTCGCCTTTCTTTATAATTGTTTGGCGAACCTTTTTCTTCACTATCGTCGTCTTCTACATACACGTATGAACAAAACATAACATTTTAACGCTTAAATTACAATTAATCGCCTTAATAACATAAATAAACAGATAGATAGACAGGTTAACAGATAGATAGAGGCAAACTACCAAGGTTCAAACAACATTCATGTTTTAAATATTCGAAGAAGGTGCAGTAAAAATACAAACGTGAAAAGTATTGAAAAATAACTTAAGAGTGCAACTTACAACCTAATTAGACCCTTTCACAATTAATTACCAACAGACACCCAGATCTATGGAGAGTGATACTACTGACATCGACAATCCAGATAAGTTCTTTTATCCTATATAAAAGTATAATTTGTCCGGTATAAGTTGTTATCTATGCCGAATTTCATTAATGACGAAACATCCGCACATCAGGATTACTCGCAACGGAACTAAAATCACAATTAATTGAACTAGGTCAGTTACGAATGATCGATGTACTACTCAACGCGCGCGTTGTATCCATATTATACGGCGTAGATTCTACACAGTATACTGATAACTACAATCATCCACACAATCAATTCGCCAATGGAATGGTCACAAAATTGACCGCCAGATAAACATTTCGCGAATGGGCTCAATTTCATAACTGGCCGTTGTTCAATATATCACAATACATACCATGACCGCTACTGCTGCTATGATTCCCTGCATGGAGGGAGCTTCCACTACTAGAACGACTAAATGGATTCGAGTTTCTTATTGGACTAGACGGTTCTATTTTCATGTCTACGAAAGAAATGCAAAAAATATCACTTAAACATATGCGTACCATTCGTCGGCAAAAAATCCATATTGGAAACAATTTATATAATTTTTAATAACAAAACGATAATTTGACTGACAATTGCAGATAGACGCGGCGTCCTAACAGGTAAAATAATATAATTCGTATATACGTACCGTCGCTATCTCTGGAATCCATGATTACTTTATCGACGATTAAATGATGGCATCAGTCTGAAACAAAGATATATTAATGGATTACATACGTAGTCGTCGAAAGCATAAAAAAGGGACGCCAAAGTTCGATATAGTCAGATAACAATATGGGATTGGTAGTCGTTGCAAAATAATGTGCGGGGCATATCATACGATACAATTTGGTCGTGGGAAAAAACGTTCGAGGATAGTCGCGCCGGGATTCGAAAAAACGAAATCGTCACGAACGTGTACTGACCTAACGTAGTGGACGACACGAAAATCGAACGCGCAGTAGAAGTGACGGTGTGACCTTGGGACGAGTAATTTTACCGGAGAAAAAGAAACGACAACGACGAGTTTCAGGAGCACGGGAAAGGCGTAGATGCGTACGGAACGTAAGCGGATTACTGACGACGACGACGAACGCGCGCGAAAAGGGAAGCGGCAAAAATGAACGAAACGATCGCGTACCGTTCGTCCTTTGGCCACCGCCACAGCCGCGGACAACGTCGTCACTGTCGCGCGATCGACTGCCCGTTTTCTCCGCGACTTCCCGACGGTTGCGCGCGGCTGTCGTCCGCATGGTCCGAACACGTCGTCACGAGAACGTCACCGACCGGAACGACCGCTGTCCGCCGCGCACGCACGTTCGGCACGGCGCCGCCGGCCAACGACGAACAGCCGCCGCTCGCCGGCCTTATCAGCGACGGTTATCAACGCGGTCGAGGAGTGATAACGCCGGTAATTACCGTTCGACCGTGGCGCGTTTATCGGCGCGGGTCGCGCGAGATTTTTTTCAACCATCCAGTACATCGACGAACGAGACGAATCATTATTTCACCGTTGGTACGTTCGACACAGACGCCGCGAACGGTTCGGACTGCGTGTACGAAATTTCCCAATAACTCGCGGAAAACTTTTTTTCGATCGCGTTACGAACACTAGCGCCGTACAAACGGATCGAGAGAAAACGCGTCTTAACGGTGCCCGTACGGGAACAACTGAACGGGGCGCGCAAAACGTACCGACACGGCCGCGACGGCGCTTATCGGCGACCGTGTTCTCGTGTAATTCGTGATACGGTGGTAAGCTCTCGGCGCGACCATGAATGGATAACGAGGAGGCGCGAACGGCAAAAACGAATCGACGGCCGTTCGTTTTGTACGCCGCGTCGTTGGCGCGAACGAAGCGAATTACGCGCATTTCGTATCGGCGACGACGCGCCGCCGGTGCGCGCCCGACGAATTTAGTAACGACGTACACGCTCGTACTAAAAAAAACGTAGATAACCGCCGACGTTGACGGAAATCCGTCGCGTTTCCCGCGATTGTCCAGAGTGTTTTCGCGTTCAAACTCCTCTCCCTCACGTCGAAGAAAAATTGAATTTCCCGACGTTTCGTTATTTCACCTCTCTAATATTCGACACGAAAACGGTAATTAATAAGGTCGAACTACCAAAAACGCACGCGTCTTTAATAATAATGATGTCGAGACGTATTGTCGGAAACGATATTTACTAACTCCGTTTATCGTTCCGATTTCGGCCGAATTTCCGTACGTACACACGAGCCCGGTCACGTTTTCGAAATGCAACAAACGTTGACACCAATCGTTTTACGAGTATGAAACGAATCGCAGTTGTGTTTCGTTAAACAATACGCGCCAAAAGGTCGAGAAAAAATAGAGAAGAGATATTTTTCAAAAACCGAAATGCGTCGATTTATCGTATAATCGACCACCGAATTTCCGACCGAAATGAAAACAGTGAACGAAACGTGTTCAGGTGGTGGCGTGAAGGGAGGTAGACAAAAAGTGACGCCCGCTAATCCCGACAATTGTTTTCGATCCTTTCGTTTATTGTTTATCGAAGTTAAAGTACGAAATTCTGGTACGATTGTCGGTGTTCAAATATCAACAGCCGGTAAATAAAACGAGCGAACACCCGGAAGAATTTCAGACGTGTCGCGGGCGTTTAAAACGCAATTTTCTAATTAAACAAAACACGGATCGCTGTTTATCGACAAACGACTCGTGTTTATTAGACAATACGATGCGATCGTACTGAACGTAAAACGTAATAACAGCCCGTGTTTTGTCCAGACAACAATATTTTTTGTTTAATTAGTTTCTAATTGTTTACTCGAGAACACATTTTCTCGAGATCCGCGCGTCGTGAAAACAGCTTGGAGGGCCACAGTCGAATTAGTAGTAAAGAACGCGTCAATTTAACCGTACTTAACAAACAGACATCAATAATGGTTTCTATCAACGGTATTAATAAAAGTTTCGCGATCGCGATTATTGTCGTATTAGCCGTCGAAAACTCGTATGCCAGTGAGTATTCTGTACGATACGTATATTCTCGAGACGAAGGGATTACATTTTCATACTTAAACACGACACGATGTCGAGTTCAATCGAACACTATTTGTTTTAAATAGGAGAAAGAGTAATTCGTGTTGGTCGACAATACGTCGTTGGGGGGAATTAACTGAACACGAGATGTTCCCACAGAGAGTTGACATGCAATTTACGTTTCAGCACTACGATAAACGTATTTTAAATTACGGGAAAGTGAAATCGAATAATTATAATTATTCTTTTGGATCGAAACGGTCGTTTTGCAAAATGATTCATTTTAATTGATTTGAATAAATATTTTTCGGTAACTGACATTTTCGAAAAATTACGGATAATTAATGATGTACCTCCAAACGAATAGTTTTAAATACAAACTAATGGGTACAATAATTAATTTTCAAAAAACAAGCGGCTTAAGAAAAAATAGTAAAAAGCTAAAATTTTTAATTATAAAATTCGAGAAAATAAGATAAATATACGGTAAGATTTTAAATACAAAACGATTAATATTGTACACGGGATAAAAGTTATTGCGATTTTCGGGTAAATTCGTGAAACACAATAAATACGAAATGAAAAATAATTTGGAATAACGGTTTTTTCTTTATAACAGTGTTCACGAGTTTAAAAACGTCACTGTTTCCTCCAAAACTGAGTAAGCAATTTAAATTATAATATACGAATAGCACCAATGTACACTATTAACCCGAAATACATTAACAAAACCAAAATAATGATAAAATAATAAATAAGTGTATATTTAATAGACTCAGGTAACGACATATTTAAAATGTTTTAATTCTTATATTATTCGAAAACCCGATAAATAAAAGTATTAGATTCAAACGTCTAATTTTCGCATTGTTTATTATCAGTTATGTTTATGACGATTGATATACGTTGAATAAGCAGAGTATTCGTTTTTTTTTTAGATGTTAATGAATGTAAAGGTAAGATTTTTTCATTACTTACTCGCAAACATTATTGTAATTTACGCGTTTATTTATCGGTCATAAACCGTATGAAAGGTAAAAGTCGAACGTGAATGAGACGAATTACGGTGTTTTTAACTTGTCGTTTCGCGAAAGAAGATCGAGAGGGTTACGATTTTTAAGATACGTATTTCGAAGCGATGTTTAATTAATCGTATTAGAAACCCGAAATTCGTAATTGCGCGTAATTTTCGTTATTCGATTTCGAATAAATATTTGAACAGTCGTCGACAGTATCGACGCAACAGTAAATTTTGTTTCCCCGCCGGTACGATTGGTTTCGTTGGCATTCATTTTACCTGAATTTTTCCTAGATCGTATTTTCGGTTTTACAAAGGTCGCGCTTATTTTACGTAAACATACAATCGGGAAGTAAACGCGTACGGACAACTGTTTTCGTCTCGTCGTATTACGACCGTTAGGAGTCACGGGTACTAATTATCGTCTTAAAACCATGGGTTACGGGGAATTTGTAGCTAACCGGACGTTTAACACGATTTCAATCTGAACAATTATTTCGGAGGTTCAATGAGTAAATGACCAGTTTTTGAGTACCGCGAGTTTTATATCACGAGTCCGGTCCGAGTGCCGCCTCGTATTTACGTTGTCGTTCCACTTAAAGCGGTGCTCCATTTAGACCCACACAGCTACTCAGTACTCCAGAATTTCAGTCAATTTTTATTCCAAAGTCTTCGCACGTACTTTCGAAAATCTGAAGAATATACGACAGAATATAGAAACACGAATAGTATGTCGTCGTGGCCCTTTCTTTAGACGGACGACGACAATAACGCGTTTCTGTGTAGTCGCGCGGTATAACCAATTGTTGTTCTAACCATCGTTACATTCGTCCAGATGAAATGAACCAGATCGAAGGATTAGGTTGTAAGTAAATTTAGCGAGTGTTACGACGTGACGCAATTTCGATTCAGTTAAGCGCGCGTGGCGTTCCGCTTATTCGGATACCGTACGGCGACGAAACTCTAGCGTGGACGCTTCGCGAGCTTTATAACCGTTCCAATGAGTTATAACTTCGTAATATTTCCTCTGTACGCAGATGAGTGGACCAGCATAGAAGTATTCAGATACATTTTCGAAAGCAGTGAGTTACTTAAAACGAAATATTTCGCAATTTTGTACGAAAAAGTTAGCTGTTCGCCGGGTAATTGGCTAAGAAAATAGTAGGAATAAACGTTTGGGTATTTTGTTTTTAGTTAACGTAAAGAACGGTTTAAATAAAAAAGGTAATATGTTTTCATTACGATTATGTTTGGGTTGATTTTAATTCGAAAAATCGACACTGTTCGGTCGGTATATAGCGCAAGGTGGTTTGTATTCCGTACGTCACAATTACGTGTGTATCGAATACGATCTTCGTGGTGGGTAAAAAACCACCATAATTAAAACATCGTTTATTCTTATAGCCGTTCCTTTTGCTTATATCAATTACGTCTTCGACGAAACGATCAAGAGTACGTTAATCCTTTGTATATAGGTTTTTTGTTATCCGATTTTTTTATAACAATCGCGTACGCACAAATTAACCGGGACACGTTTAACCACTAGGTGGCTACGTGAAAATCCGCGTATCCGGTTGTTCGAAATTAACTTTTTGCGTTCTGGTTTAGCTATGCAAATCAATAAGTTGAAGAGCCCGATGGAATGGTGCATGACAATTGTAAAATGTTCGTATTCGCTTCCTACTTTTTTAGATTAATCGCTATTTTTGTACACGGCGTATCGTTGCTTCTCCACCGCCGTTCGGGCTCGTTGAACGTGAGAAAGTCTGATTCCACACGAATCCTAATCATCCCTGGAACATAAGCGTCGATGTCGAGTGAACGCGATATTTTCGTCCGAAAAATCCTAAGCTCCTAAATATACTTAAATGCCCTGAACGGTTAGACCAACGATCGCGCGATTAGTTTACACAAAGGTAGAACGATCGACAGAAACACGACAGTAAGAGTACGGCGACGGTTAGGAGGAATTTTCAATGCGGGCGAATTGCGACGTACGCCAGTTTGGTGTAAAAAAACACAGTCGCTCCATGATACGTTCGTATCACACTTGTACGAATTCGTTGGCATTAGGTAAAAACGATCAACGGTGAACCTACGACGTTAACGTCGAGATGAGTATCCTATAACTAACCGAATCGCCTCGTATCTGTTTCGTTACGTCGTAACTGAATTACTCGACGATCTCGTGTCTCGATAAACGATATATTGACGGCCGCAGAGAAAGTTTATGTTTTCGCAAAAGAAGATGAATTAACCGAACCCCTTTATTTATAATTCTAGTCAAGGTCGATGGAGTGCATAAAAATGACAATAAGAAACCCTTGTGCAAATGTAAGTTATCAACTTAGTCCGGCCACTGTTACGTTTGTCAGCGGAATTCGAACAACCCCCTCCGTTGTAAATATGTTTATTTTTGGTCGGAAATGTTTTCCCCCTCCCTCTTACACGTGATTAGTAAATTGAGAGTCACATAGTTTGTTATTTTCATGGCGATACATTTTCAATTACAATTATCCCTCGAACAATTTCCTAGATATGATAAAACAATCGGGTTTAAGCCGTAAGTAAAATTGTAATTGAACAGCGTGCATAAGTAGGCATAAGTTTATCGGTTAATGTTTCTTGTCAATCATTTTTACCACGACGTGTATGTTTTATCGGATTAACCGTTGCGTAAGTAGAATTTATTATTTTTTAGCTAATGACAAAAACAAAACCGCAGCGCTCAAGGCTTATATGTATTTAAGTAAGTGTATCGCGTTTTTATTATATTTACTACTTGACAACATTTCTTAAAATGTGTTCCGTTAGTGAATGAAATGTGCAAAAGCGAAATCACTGACACTTACCCCTATATACAATCGTAATTCCGCGTTCTTCGATACGTTTTGGTTTGTCGAAATCGAATCGGTTCTTCATAAACGATTACAGTACCGAATGTTATTTTCGTATTATTTGGTAATTGTTTATAGTTTTGAGGGATATAAATAACGGTGAGTTATTACGTTTATTTCGAATATTAACCTCGAATAATTAGAATTAAAACTTCGATTACGAGGTAATTGTTTAATTTACACGTAGTTCGAAATTGGGAACAATGAATTAAATTTTGGTACAAAACATCAGTCGTCTCGACCATTATTGGATCGCTCCTCGGTATTCCGTAAATTTCGATTCGGTTACCCAAATGCTTTGCTGTTCGAAATTTGTTCGTCACGTAAACATTTTCGTGCATAGTTGGACAGCGATTAAACGGCGAGGGCACCAAACGAAGTGGCTTCCACTAACTTGTGGACGGCTTACTCGGTCCTTTATTTATACACAAAAACATGGCGTCGCGTGTATTACGGGTTTATTGATTTTGCTTTTTCAGACGTAGGAAGAAACTACTACGTATACATGAGAGACCTATTAATGGAGGAAATGGGTTTGTATCGTAAGCACGAGTGCTTGCAAATGGACGCGTCGTGCGTTCGTAATTTAAGGCGATAATAAACAATTTTCCGGTGTTATATTCGCGTAACGCGCGCGACGTACCCACGACACGTGCATTCGTGTTGTGTTCGATGGACTCAGCGTTACGTATCATCTGTAACGTCTTCGTACCTTTGATTTTCAGATTTTTCCAGAGTGCTGGCACCGCGGCAATATTGCGAGGCTATGTACGGACCGGCGGTTTAAAACTAAGCGTCTTTGTTCAAAGCACTGAAAGAAAATCGACTGATAAATAATCAGTCAAAGACGTGACCGCCGGGATAAATGCCGGCGACAATTTCAATTATATTTCTTTTAATAAAACGGTCGATAGCGTAAATTTATGTTTACCATTTATTCGGGAGTTAACTCTTTGGTATGTAACGTTCTCCGGTCTCATTCGAAACCGAAATGTCTGCGAACATCGACAACAACTGAACGGCAAAACGATCGAATCGCCACACGACTGGACTACCTCGAAACGCCGTGACATTTACCGAATAGCGTCGGTGTCGACTACCCGTATCGGTCGTGTCGAGCTCGATTAACCGGACGAGGTTCGTAGCTGTTTCTGACCCGTCGTTTGCAAAATCAATTGCGACGGATGTCGGTCGACCAATTAATGCTTAAATCAGGCGGCGAAACGTTACGCTTGTTTCAAGAATGAAAAACCAAAATGCTGACGATTAAATTAACCGTAAATTAGACGTAAAATAGACCGAAATACGACGTATTGGTAGATGTGTCTGTCTTGTTATACGGTTACGGTTACAGCGGTTGCGATCCACCTGATCGACCGCGTTTTTAGAGTGGGCTATAAAAATGCGCGTAAAACGATCGCGTCACTTTGTCCAGTTTTCAATGCCGCCGGAATATTACCGAGCGTTTCGGGATCATCGACTTTTGGTCGAATATGACACGTGAAACAACAACTGTTCGAATACCCAGGTGACCAATACCGACCGAAGTGATAAATAACGTACGGCGAATTTCCTACGATAAATAAGAAGAAATGGTGGTTGAAATAAACGCTCTGTAGTGGTCGCGACGGTGGGTGACGAAATTCGAATTCGAAATACAAAACGCCGTGAAGGTATACATCATTGGGTATAGAGGGTGAACAATACAAAAAGCACACGCCTAGTACTCGGGGTTGGTAATTTAACCGGAATTTGCCGGGGAAAAAGAGACGTTTCCGACGACGAATACAAAAGGTTTCGGGTGTACGGAAAATGCATAAATACGTTCGGAGCGTACGTGGATTATCGACGACGACGATTCTCAACTGTTACTTTCGTTACTTCTGTTGAACGATACGCTTAATATGTACACGAAAAAATAGGGAAATGAGAATTTTCGAAACTGAAACGCGTCGATTTATTGTATCATTGACCGTCGGTATTCCAGTCCAATTGATAAAAGTGGCAAAAGTGTCTGGGATGTAGCGTGAGAGAGGGCGACAGAAAGAGACGCTCACAAATCCCTACACTTTTATTCGCCGATAGTTTTCGATCCATTCGTTTATTTTCTGTTGAAAATAGCGTGGTACGATTGTCGATAGTTGCGGGGAGATCTGTTTTCAAATAACAATAGCCAGTAAATAATACGGACAAATATCAGGAAAAACTTCGGATGTTACTCGGCTAATTTAAACGTAATTTTCTTATTAAAAAAAAAAAAGAACTTTGTTTCTTCGAAAAGAACCGTGTTTATTAGATAATATCGCACCATCGTATCGAACGCAAAACGTGTTAACAACGCATGTTTACTACAAAATATTATATTTTCTGTTTATATTCTAATTGTTTACTCGAAAACACGTTTCCTCGATATCCGCGCGTCGTGAAAACAGCTTGGGGGGCCACAGTCGAATTAATTGTAAAGAACACGTCAGTTTAATCGTACTTAACAAACAGACACCAATAATGGTTTCTATCAACGGTATTAATAAAAGTTTCGCGATCGCGATTATTGTCGTATTAGTCGTCGAAAACACGTATGCCAGTAAGTATTCTGTACAATACGTATATTCTCGAGACGAAGGGATTACATTTTCATACTTAAACACGACACGATGTCGAGTTCCATCGAACTCTATTTGTTTTCCATAGGAGAAAGAGTAATCCGTGTGACCAGTAGTACGACGTTGGGGGGAATTAACTGAACACGAGATGTTCCCACGGAGATTTGACATACACTTTACGTTTCAGCACTACGATAAATGTAATTTAAATTACAGGGAAAGTGAAATCGAATAATCATAATTATTCTTTTGGATCGAAACGGTCGTTTTGTAAAATGATTCATTTTTATTGTTTTGAATAGATATTTTTTGGTAACTGACATTTACAAAAAATTACAGATAATTATTGATGTAACTCCAAACCAATAATTTCAATTACAAACTAATGGGTACAATAATTTTTCAAAAAACAAGCGGTTTATGAAAAAATAATAAAAAGCTAAAATTTTTAATCATAAAATTCGAGAAAATAAGATAAATATACGGTAAGATTTTAAAAACGAAACCATTAATATTGTTTACGGGATAAATGATGTCGCCTTTGTCGAGTGTTTTCGTGAAACACGATAAATACGAATTGAAAAATAATTTGGACTAACGGTTTTTTTCTTTATATCAGTGTTTACGTGTTTAAGAACGTCACTGTTTCCTCCAAATTTGAGTAAGCAATTTAAATTATAATATACGAATAGCACCAATGTACACTATTAACCCGAAATACATTAACAAAACCAAAATAATGATAAAATAACAAATTAGTGTATATGTAATAGATTCAGGTAAGGGCATAATTAAAATATTCCAATCCGTATATTATTCGAAACCCTATAAAGTAAAGTATTGGTTTTAAACGTCTAATTTTTGCTTTTATTACCAGCTTAGTTTACGACGATTGATATACGTTGACTAAGCAGAGCATTTGTTTTTTTTTTAGATGTAAATGAATGTAAAGGTAAGATTTTTTTCATTACTTACTCGCGAAAATTATTATTATTTACGCGTTTATTTATCGGTCATAAACCGTAAGGAAGGTAAAAGTCGAACAAGA
Source organism: Geopemphigus sp. TES_GeoC_2020 (assembly GCA_025469175.1). Taxonomy (NCBI): domain Eukaryota; kingdom Metazoa; phylum Arthropoda; class Insecta; order Hemiptera; family Aphididae; genus Geopemphigus; species Geopemphigus sp. TES_GeoC_2020. The sequence continues at coordinate 9,131 of JAIPRN010002111.1, read as the reverse complement.
GTGAGACGAATTACGATGTTATTAACTTGTCGTTTCGCGAAAGAAGGTTGAGAGGGTTACGATTTTTAAGAGATGTATTTCGAAGCGACGTTTAATAATAATTTATGTTAAAATATTAATATTATTACAATATAAATAATTAAACGTATATGAAACCCGAAATTTGTAATTGCCTGCAATTTTTGTTATTCGGTATCGAATAAATATTTGAACAGTCGTCGACAGTATCGACGCAACATTTATTTTTGCTTCGTCGCCTGTACGATTGGTTTTGTTAGCATTCAGTTCACTTGTATTTTTGCTATATTGTTTTTCGGTTTTATATAAGTCGCGTTTATTTTTCGTAAATATACAGTCGGGAAGTTTACGGGTGCGGACGACTGTTTTTTGTCTCGTCGTATTACGACCGTTTGCAGTCACAGGTCCTATTTATCGTCATATAGCCAATTTCCATCGGTTACTTGGAATTTGTAGCTAACTGGACATTCAACGCGATTTCCATCCGAAGAATTATTTTGTAGGTCCAATGAGTAAATGACTAGTTATTATGTACCGTGAGTTTTATATCACGAGTCCGGTCCGAGGGCCGCCTCGTATTTACGTTGTTGTTCCACTTAAAGCGTTGCTCAATTTACACCCCCACAGGTACTCAGTACTCCAGAATTTCAGTCGATTTTAATTCCAACGTCTTCGCACGTACTTTCGAAAACCTGAGGAATATACGATAGAGTATAGGAACACGAACAGTACGTCGTCGTGGACCTTTATTTAGATGGACGACGACAATAACGCATTTCTGTGTAGTCGCGCGGTATTAAAGACCGTTGTTCTAACCATCGTTTAATTCGTACAGCTAAAATGAACGAGGTCGAGGGATTACCTTGTAAGTAAATTCAGCGAGTGTCACGCCGAAACGAAATTTCGATTCAGTTAAGCGCGCGAAGCGTTCCGCTTGTTCAAAAACCGTACGACGACCAAACTCCGGCATGGACGTTTCGTGCGCTTTATAACCGTTCTAATATGTAATAACTTCGTAATATTTCCTCTGTGCGTAGATGAGTGGACCGGCATACAAGTATTCAGATACGTGTACGAAAACAGTGAGTTACTTAAAACGAAATATTCCGCGATTTAGTACGAAAAAGTTAGCTGTTCGCCGGGTAATTGGCTAAGAAAATAGTAGGAATAAACGTTTGGGTATTTTGTTTTTAGTCAACGTAAAGAACGGTTTAAATAAAAAAGGTAATATGTTTTCATTACGATTATGTCTGTGTTGATTATTATTCGAACAATCAGTACTGTTCTTATATATGCAAGGTGGTTTGTATTCCATACGCCACAATTACGTCCGTATCGAATATGTTCTTCCTACATTCAAACACGAGGGAAAAAACAGCCATAATTTAAACATCGTTTCTTCTTATAGCCGTTCCTTTTGCTTATATCAAGCATGTCTTCGACGAAGCGATCAAGAGTATGTAAATCCTTAATATATAGGGGTTCGTTATCTGATTTTTTTATAACAATCACGTATGCGCGAATTGACCGGGACACGTTTAACCACTATGCAGCTACGCGACGATCCGCGTATCCGGTTGTTCGAAATTAACTTTTTGCGTTCATGTTTAGCTACCCAAGTCGAGTCGTTGCAAAACCCGATGGAATGGTGCTTGACGGGCGTAAAATGTTCGTATTCGTTTCCTACTTTTTTAGATTTATTGTTATTTTGGTTCGCGGCGTATCGTTGTTTCTCCACCACCGTTTGGGCTCGTTGAACGTGAAAAAGTCTGATTTCACACGAATCCTAACCATTCCTGGCACGTGTGCTTCGATGACGAGTGAACACGATATTTTCGTCCAAAATACCATTACCCTTTAAATGCATTTAACCGCCCTGAACGGAAAATTCTCCGCGTTTGCCCGGGAGAATTTTATTATATCTATGGGAATTAGACGTACGATATTATAGACCAACGATCGCGCGTTCCGTATACACAAAGGTACGACGTTCGATAGAAACACGACAGTAAGAGTACGGCGACGATTAGGAGGAATTTACAATGCGGGCGAGTCACGTTGTGCGATAGTTTGGTGAAAAAAAACAGTCACTCCGTGATACGTTCGAATCACACTTGGTACGGATTCGTTGGTATTAGGTTAAAACGATTAATAGCAAACCTACAACGTTAACGTCGAGAAGAGTATCCGATAACTGACCGAATCGCCTCGTAACTGAACTACTCAACGATCTCGCCTCTCGGTAGACGATATAATGACGGTCGCAGAGAAAGTTTAGTTTTTCGCAAATGAACACGAATTAACCGATCCTCTTAATTTATGATTCTAGTCAAGGTCTATGGAGAGAATAAAAACGTCGATCACAAAGCCCTATGCAAATGTAAGCTATCAACTGTGTTCGTCAACGTTTAATGGTTAATTGTCAGGGGAATCCGAAAAACACGTTTTCTCGGCGTCATTTTGGAAACAGACGCCTATGCTGCCGCTAACGAACGTAGGTTGTAAAATCGAATTAAAAATCACCTTCCCCCCCCTTTGGAAAAAAGTTTTTATTGGATCATAGGAAGTCACGTGGTTTGTTATTTTGCCAGTGATACATTTTTAATTACAATTAACGGTCGAACAATTTCTCAGATATGTTGAAACAATCGGGTTTTGGACGTAAGTAAAATTTAATTGAACAGCGTGCGTAAGTAGGCGTAAGTTATATCGGTAAATGTTTCTTGTCAATCGCTTTTACCACGACGTGTATGTTTTATGGTAGTAATTATTGCGTATGTAGAATTCGTTTTTGTTTTTCAGCTAATGACGATAGCGAAAAATCAGCGCGCAATGCTTATTTGTATTTAGGTAAAAGTATCGTTTTATTATTAGAAAAAAACTTATAGTCCAGAGGGGACGATTAGCTTCGAGATTTACGTAAAACGTGAACATATTGGCTCACAACGTTGTCGCGAGGAAATAAACAGGATTTCTAGCTGTAAAACTCTGTCCACTCGTTGACAACATTTCTTGAAATGTGTTCCGTTAGTGAACGAAATGTGCAAAAACGAAATCACTGACCCTTACGATCGTGTTTCCGCGTTCTTCGATACGTTTTGGTTTGTTGAAATCAAATCGGTTCTTTTTAAACGATTACGGTAACAAACGTTACTTTCGTCTTATTTGGTTATCGTTTATAGCATTTAGGGAGATGGTGAACGGTGAGTTATTACTTTTATTTCGAAATTTTAATCCGAATAATTACTATTACGGTTTGGATTACGAGGATATTGTATAATTATCACATAGTTCGAAATTGGGAACATTGAATTGAATTATGTTTCAAAAGGATTTCGACCATCCTGCCTAAATCGACGGTTTTGGGTTTAGTGGACGGTTGTCTCAGGTCACCGACTATTCTCGCCTGAGAAACTACACAGACGGTTGATTCTGCGTCGCATCCGAAACGGCGGAATATCAGTCGTCTCGACCATTATTGAATCGCTCTTCGGTATTCCGTAAATTTCGATTCGGTTACTTGCGCGCTTTGTCGCTCGAAATTTGTTCAGCACGTCAACCTTTTCGTTCGTAGTTGGACAGCGATTAAACGGCAAGGGCACCAAACGATATGGCTTCCGCCAATTTGTGGACGGCTTAGTTATATACCAAAACATGGCGTCGCATGTATTACCGATTTATTGTTTTTGCTTTTTCAGATTTTGTAAAAAGATACTACGTATACATGAAAAACCAATTAATGGATAACATCGGTTTGTATCATAAGCACGAGTGCTCGCAAATGGACACGTCGTGCGTTCGTAATTAAAGGCGATACTAAACGATTTTCCGGTGTTACGTTCGCGTAACGCGTGCGACGTACCCACGACACGTGCATTCGTGTTGTGATCGATGGACTCAGCGTTATGTATCGTCTCTAACGTCGTCGTACCTTTTATTTTCAGATTTTTCCAAAGTGCCGGGACCGCAGCAGTATTGCGAGGCTAAGTACGGGCAGGCGATACGAAACTAGATGTCTTCGTTCGGAGCACTGCAAGAAAATCGACGGATTAACAATCCGTCCAAGTCGTAACCCGCCTGGATAACGGCTGGCTTTTTTTTCAATTATATTTCGTTCAATAAAACGGTCGATAGCGTAAATTTACGTTCATGATTTGTCCTTATTAAAAAAAAAAAACAGAATAGAATAAAAATAAAAATAAAAGGGTAAAAGGTTTTAAAAGGATCAGCGGTGGAGTGGTTCGTCTGAATAAGTGAGCAGGGTAAAGTTTTATTGAGTTACTACAGTTTTTTGTCTTAAGGTGGTGAATACAAGAACTATTCATCAATGTAATCGAGAAGTATCGTACAAACGAATATGATTAAAATATTCGAATGCAATTAAGAGTAAGGGTATAGAACGGAATGGTGTTCACTTATCCAGCTGACCGTGTTCGACGTCGTGTGTTTGCGTAGAGATGTGAGGAAATGGTTGGATCGGCGCCTTCGTTCCATGAATCCACCGACAAATATAGAAATAAAAACCGGAGTGTTTTGTTTTGGTGAATAATCGGACTCGTCCTCTGGAATACCAACTGTTTGAATGTTGCTGAAGGTTCGTAGCTGGAACGTTGTCAGATGCCGTGAATTTGCATCGACGATAATCTCGACTTTGCTCGACGAGAGACTCCTCCATCTGGGTGACCCCTCTCTAACGCACGGGTAGAGGGGAGACTCGTTGATTATTGATTGACACCTTGTTGATTTTGGTGATTGTGTCATTAAGTTTCTTTGTTTGGTTGATTTTAGGTACGGTTATTAGTATCGGCGTGTGATATGTAACTTCACCTATGCGCGTTTTACTGTTGTTTGGTCAGTATCACTTTCGGTCGTTGTCCTTTATGTATGTTTATATCTATTACTTCCAAATGCGTTCTCTGTGCAGTTTGTCTAATTTCATATGATTTGAAAAGATACTCGATTATGTCTGATCGTACCGCAGGCGGTCGGGAGATTTATCGTTAGTCAGTTAATAACCTTTACAGTGGGTGGTACTCATCATGTGTGCCATGTGAAGGACTTCTCCGGGTTCTTTGAATTCGTCGCTCTTTTTAAATTAATGTGTTCACGAGAGTGTCCGATTCCGTCTCTTTTTTATTGTGCTGCAAATGGTCAGTCAACTTACCGTAAGCTAGTCACTAACACATACGGTCGTCATTCTTCGTGTATATTATATTTATTACTTTCAAATGTGTTTTCTGTTTAATTATTTTAGTATAGTCGGTATTCCGTTAAGGTCGAGAGGCAGTTCGTTTAATTAAGAAATCTTACAATATTTTTGTACAGAATATTTTTCTTTATATAAACTTAATTAAATTATGATATGCACGCATATTATTACACATTTAATCGGAAGATACGACTTTCGTACGCTACGTTCTCCGGTTCCACACGAAACCGAAATGTCTGCGAACATCGACAGCAGCTGAACGGCAAAACGATCGAATCGCCACACGACTGGACGACCTAGAAACGCGGCGACTCTCGTATTTGAGCGATTTAGCGCAGGTGGATTTACACTTACCGAATGGCGTCGGTGTACGATAAATAAGAAGAAATGGTGGTTGAAAAAAACGCTTTGTAGTGGCCGCGACGGTGGGTGACGAAATTCGAATTCGAAAAACAAAAACGCCGTGAAGGTATACATCATTAGATAGGGAGGGTGAACGATACAAAAATCGCACGCCTAGTAAAAGTGACTTAGTAACTCGGGATTGGTAATTTTACCGAATTCGCCGGGGAAAAAGAGACGTTTCCGGCGACGACTACAAGAGGTTTCGGGTGTACGGAAAATGCATAAATATGTTCGGAGCGTACGTGGATTATCGACGACGACGATTCTCAACTGTTACTTTCGTTACTTCTGTTGAACGATACGCTTAATATGTACACGAAAAAATAGAGAAATGAGAATTTTCGAAACTGAAACGCGTCGATTTATTGTTTCATTGGCCGTCGGTATTCCAGTCCAATTGATAAAAGTGGTAAAAGTGTCTGGTATGTAGCGTGAGAGAGGGCGACAGAAAGAGACGCCTACAAATCCCTACACTTTTATTCGCCGATAGTTTTCGATCCATTCGTTTATTTTCTGTTGAAAATAGCGTGGTACGATTGTCGATAGTTGCGGGGAGATCTGTTTTCAAATAACAATAGCCAGTAAAT
>JAIPRN010002110.1:0-25735 GCA_025469175.1 Geopemphigus sp. TES_GeoC_2020 | reverse complement strand
TATATATATATATATATATATAAATATATATATTTTTACGGATTACCGTTTGTGATAAAAGAATATTAAACGAAACGATGGATACTTTCAAAATAGTCATACATAAATATTTTCAACAAAGGATTCAAACTGGTAGAATTGAAACGATTGTTTTTATACGGATAACCGTACAATATATTTGGAAATAGGCTAAATTTTATCTCGTCGCCGATATAAATTTCTCGTTAGGAATTCGACAATCGGAAATTCATCCGTTACATCCGTAACATTTACGCCGCGATCGTACAATACGTAAACAAATGTGTCGAAAATCGTAATAATAGTTCATTACGAAATTCAACGAGAATCCCGCCGGGGGTAGTGTCGGGCCTTCGCACGGTCGTTATAGTAATTATGCGGACAATTGGCGTAATCTGTAAGTAAACCGGCACGACGACGAAACGGTCCACGATATGAAAAGTTATCAACTCTGGTCAGTTACGATTTCGGTTGTATGGCGATGGGACAGAGAATTCCTGAAAACCGTAGAGCGATCTACGGAAGCTCGCCACACCGTTCGCGTTCGCTGTCAATATAAAATCTACAAATGCGCGTATCGTTGACGTTCGGTATTAATCTTTCGTTTTCTTAACTAAGCATTTTTACCGTCACGCGTGTCGAGAGCGCGGGTTTTCAGGCGACACGATTATTAAACAAATATGTTAGGTTCGCGCTGAAATGTAGTAAAATTGCGGAAAAAGTGGGAACTCTCGGGCGGTTTGCACGTCCACCGGGCTTTTATTACCGGCGAGTTGGACCGTTTCACACTGTACCAAATTTTAAGGTCCACCGCTAGCCGGCATGAAAGTCAATATAGCAGGAGGAACGCGCCATGTAAAAAGCGCGTTCCGGGTTGACCCACCCGACGTCAACCTAAAAATTTGTCGGTACCACGGGGATGGGGAGCCCCACCACGCGCCGAATCGGCTTGCCGCTTCGGAGGTAGTGCCCCACTTTGACAGAGGTACCCTTCTTGGCTGAAACGTGGTGGCTGTGTGACTAGCATCAAATAATAAAATCCCCCAAACCCACTCACCTGATGAAGGACCGGTGTCCGAACGACGATCGTCGTCCCGGTCCTAGAATAGGGTACGGATCTTCTACGGTTCGGTGCTGGTGGTCCATAGACAGGACTATTATCACGAATAACGGTCTACTTTGAGTAACGCTTAGAGAACGCATGTCGTGGAATGGCTCAGCCATCAAACTCACGGAATCATCTCATGAACCAAACATTTTTGATCCGAAAATTAAGCGAGCCGAAAGTTAAAATGGTCGCGAAAAAACTCGCGTTCTTGTGAGAAACCGCTAGCCGACAATTCCGTAGAAATTCGTGTAAAATATATCGAGTAAAATCGGAATAAAAGTGCGCTGCATTGTAACGTTTGCGTTATTCGAACCACCTAATAGCGACGAAACGGTATTTTTCGCGAATATTTTTCCGCGCGTAATATATATATATATATATAAATTGTACGGCGGAACGGAGGACGCGTTCGGGAGGAACAATGGAAACAATCATAACGGCGTAATATTATCGCGCGCAACGATAAAATTGAAAACGAAAAAATACGAGATAGGATTCGCGTGACGATACGAGCGGAAGGGAAACAGACGAACCGTGCCGCGCCGGGAAATGAGAGTCGGCGTCACTTTGATCGCGAACCGGAAACAAACCGTGACTGGTGGTAAGTTCACGAAATTCTACACGTCGAACAGTGGAAATAATAGTCGTTCGCGCCAAAATGGTTGTATTTTATAAGTCCCCCGAACATACCGAGAAGAAAAACGTACAAAACGTCTTAATAAAGTGGTCGGTATAAAATTATTTTCAAAAAAAAAACTTAACTATACCAAAAACTGTTTTTATTATATTTCGGATTTTCGAAAACGTTTTTAAAATCGAATCATACGCGCATATATATGTATAGGTTAATTAATTACATTCGTCTTATTATAATCGCGCCGAATCGTAAACAATTTAATCGTTTTTAAAGAATTCGTATTTTATACTGGCGGATTGTTTTACTTTGGTCCACTCGTTCGTTACGTTTATATGAAACTTTCATAACCTAATTAGACACTAACAATTGAATTAATCGTACGATAAACGATAATAATTATTTTACTTACCTAATTGGATTTATTTCACGCCGTTATTAATTTCGCTGTCACAATAACACTATGGGCACTTGTTTTTATTATATACGTTCTTAACCAGAGCGTACGTGCAAAATCAATTTCGTGCGTAAAAATAATTCGGAATCTCGCCAGTGTAAGTCGTGACGATTAGCCGTGTTATCGGCCCAGTGGTACATCGTTTCAATAAGCGAAGAGCCTTTTTCGGGCAGTGAAATTATGGTCGAGTTCTAGACGAGCGTGGTGTGCTTCGTCAGTTTCGCGGAGTACAACGAAATCACGAAATCAGCCGTTTGTCTACACGATAAATAAAATGTTAATCGTTTACACAGACGAAACTGTTAAAACGCAAAAGTTGGAATAAAATTGTCGCCAATCGACGATTTAAGCGCGTCGGGTTATGAGATACGCATTGTATTAATACAATCACGTGTACAATACAGCGCGCACGGTATATACGGGCAAACTCTTCGAGTATATACGTTCATCGTTAAGTACGAAATTCGTTTCCGATTGGCCAATTAAACGTTTATATATATATATATTATAAAGTGGTGGGCGATTCTGAACTCGGTTTCACGATGTGCGAACTACCTTTCGTTCGTGGTCGAGAACGGATGGTACGGTCGTATTCGCCAGAAACTTTTAGACCCGATTATATACAAGTGTTCTACCTTCCTCTGGCCACTTCCATCCCATTACGGTAATACTCGCTGAACCATCTACGTTATTCTTATAATTATTATATATATATATATATATATATATATATATACGGAAGTAATAATAATAATAAAACGTACCTAGCTAGGGGTATTATGTCCACTCAAGTGCGTTGGACCGTTATTTTAGCGCTTTATCGTTATTTCGATTTTATTGATTTCTATAATTCAACAAACGATTCCGAGCGACGCTTGTATAATGAATATACGGATACCAACGATATCGTTAAATTATCATTCGTTACACGATATATTTAAACTCGTCTTACGTTTAAAGCGTTTAGAAAGTACAAAAATGATTCACGTACGAAACTAATAGGTTTTTTACCGACTCTTTATGTCGAGCTTTTCGAGCACCTATTTTACACGAAAACGTGTCTACTGATGAAATAAAAATGATTACGCTTATTCGTTGCACAAAATGGTCCGGGATTTCGCCCGACACGGACATTACACACTAAACCTGCGTGTAACGGATTTCGTCGTAGGTACAATAGGAAAAAAATAGCGATTTGTCGTTCGTTTTTCATAAACTGTTTTGGCGTACTTTGTTTTCACGACGTTCAAACGAATCTCGCCGCGAGATTATACGCTAAAACTAACACGCCCGTCAGGCGGATGTATTTTTAAAGTGTTTGTGTCCAATGTAAAACGCCGTAAACGCAACGGTCGAGGTCATTTCGGTGTATTTCAAATGGAAGAAATTGTAAAACACAGCGGCGCATGTTATGTTGAACTTTACTTTCGTCGACCTAAATAATTTCGGAAGCATACATTAGGTTAGCGATTTGTTACACCGACAGATATCGCAGCGTGGTTAGAAATCCGAACGAATACGTGTATAACTTTCACGACTAAAGTATGTGTGAACGTACTCGCTTAAATGGCCAAACTTCTAAAAGAACGAAACGGGTTTTTCAAATTGCAACGTCACGTGTATTTTCGCGAATTTCCAATCGCTGTGCGTAAATCATTCGTCGTTCTATTATAATTTACGATTTGTGTTCGTACGGATTCCGTGTCGTTTCTAATAACCGCGTGTCTATTTTCGCCCCAAAAATACAATTTTGATAAATAAATAGCGCTCGGATGATCTTACATCGAACGCGTAATTTAGTGTTTTAAACGTAATCGTTTACACATACGGATTTCGACGGAAATATGACCATAATTATTTGACTTTGGTTACGTCGTACAATCCGATATATGGTTTATAATCGTCGCTCCGAAGATGGATTCCAAATTGTAGTTTCGTTCGCGATGTATTCACTGTTACCAAATGTCTGTACAATCGCGAATTTTTTTTCTCGCCCGACCGGATTACGTAAACGAGGGGCCGTTTTACCGTTGTATTATTACATTGACGTCGTAAGCGACAAATAACTATCGGATTCGAGAAAAGAAACGAATGCAAGCGAATAACTCAGATTGTTATATATTGCGCGTTAATTCAAATAAGATTACGCGTAGTTTATTTTGCGTTTGCCGCGAAAATACGTCGATAAAGCGATAAATCGGACGTGTCGAACGTTTTCACGCAATTTTCGGTCGTTTTCGTCGCGTTTAGAATACCTAATGGGAAATTTCGTATATGAACTTCCCTTAAGTACCAACTATACCGCGATTTTCTACCGGAAAGAGAAACTATTCGACAGAAACCCGAGCGCTGTTTTACCTGTAAAATTGTTGTTCGCGAACCCGATTAAATGAAATAAAAACAAGATAGCGATTTGCTCGATGGATTTTCGATAATATTTATATAACAAGTCGTTTTCGCGGAAATAGGGGAAATGCAATGACCGTAAAAAAATTAAGAAACCCATAATTACACGTTCGAATTCTTTACGTGTATTTGGTTTAAATACGTCAAAAACAAATATTGGTTTATCGGTTTACCAATCGGATATATTAAATATCGAATTATATATCGGTGTATATATATTTATAAATAAATCGAATTAAACTTTTAATTAACGTACCAATATTGAACCTATTAATAATTATACGTTTTTCGATTCGGTTATATTTGTAAGCTTTACGATCGTGTATTACCATTAAACGGAGTACTTGGAATTGAAAATTATTAAACTGTATTCCGCGACGGTATATCGTTGAAACTCAATTGTCTATACGGACGTATGTTTTATACGAACGTGTACAAGTGAAACCGATTGAAAATAACGTTGTACAATCCGACGTGTTCGATTGCTCTGTACTTGGTCCGGTTATATTCGGCGTGGATTTCGTTCGGCTAAACGCTCGTCAGTCGAGTTCGTTTAAATTGATCCGTCTCGTAACGCGCCGAAATTTACTTCATATAGAACAACCGGGTGCTCGAAGCGACCGTATAAATGGTAACGAACCATGTAGCGTATTCATAACGACGCCCATCGGTAAACGTTTGTAGGTAATCGCGTTAAACAGTATCGTGTTTGAAGTGTAAAACATTGTCTGGATCGATGTATCACATAACGGCGGCATTTCGCCGACGGTTCGAACGTACCGTAACATATAATTCGTGTACGAAGAAAACGTTGAGAAAATGCGCCCGGGAGACTAAAACAATTATACATTTCGCGCGATAGCGATACGCGGACGGATTTTTACGCTTGTATTACGCCGTGTAATTGTTCGATGAACCAAAAGGGAAATGTGTCTAGACGAATGTAAACCAACTATTACACGAATGTATGCACCGTCCGTTACTACCGCCCGGACGCCGTTGTACAAGAGACGTTGTGTGTAGTAGTCGCCGTCACGCCGGTAGCTCGTGATAATAGCCGCGGCGATTTTCCGAAAAGAAATCTATTTTTATTACGGAATAGAATTTGTGCAAGGCGATTGTACGTCGGAAACGTCGCGTTCAAATAAAACACGTTACATTCGCTGATCTCGAGCCATGTCCAAACACAATGGATTTTCCGGGCGGTTTTCGAACGCATTTTCGGTCACGTTCTTCGCCGCGTGCGTGCTCGCGTTTATTCTATTCGCGCGCTCTTTTCACGTAAACGAAATCCGTTTTAACCCTTCGACACCCAAGTGCCGTTACAATGGCGAGACTTTTGAATAATCGTACCAAAAAAGGCGATTTAATGATACGGGCGTTAAAATTCAATAATTACGGTTAAACACGATGGAATACGTTAACATATTATTCAAAACGTGTAAATTCGATAATCCTATTGTGTTTTACGTTAATAAAACAAAATTAAACTTTTAAAATGATTTTTATCGCGCTCTCGTAAATTTCGATTTAGACTTTATTTCTGTCACTATTACGTTGTCGCGTTTTTCCGCTTTAGTCGACGTTTTCGCCCAATATTTCATTTCACGGACGAGCTATTTCGCGATATTCGTTCGACATTATTAATCGTAAGTCAAAAACAAAAACGACGTTCGTTTGTTCGTCAAATTTTACAACTGTCATACTCGTAAATTTACAAATTATTTTGGTACGTTATAAGCAAACGTCCATCGTACTATACCGTTAAACACAACACGATTAAAGGCGCAACAAATGCCGTCTAGCAGTTTTACGCCGTGGTAGAATATTACAGCGTATTGACTTAAAAGTTTCTTTACGGTACCAGCGTTATTGTTATAATGGAATAAGAAATGTCCTATCATAAGGCCAACAACAATTACAACGGCAACTCAAATTCAAATTTTCGAATTTATCCAAAAGTCCGAGAAACGCGTTAGTTTAATCCGCGCGTTGATATAAAAAAACGAAAAATTTTTTTTTTCGGAACGGCTGCGACGTTACGTAGCGTCTTAATGAAACAACGGCAAAAGTAAACGTTCTGCGATAAATAGTTTTGTAGAAAATCGGATAACGCCGTCCCGTTATTGCGGCTGGCCCGGAACGCTAGCTGTAGCAAAATTGCCTGTCCGACGCGCCGGCCGATCGTGGCACGGCGCGTAACTCGCTCGAAAAAAAATACAATTACCTTCGTAATATTTCGCGAACGTCATAGGCGTGCGTTGTCTATTCGAACGATCCACTAGGTCGACCTACTCGATACTACGGAGCAAATACGAATTGTGGTAGGCGGATACGCAAAGCATTTTCCACCGGAACAAAAGAATATATAGACGGGACGTGTGCGATGTGCTTTTATCACGTATGAATATGTATTAAATGGCGATACTGGTGAACCGACGGATCGTATTGTAGGCGGTGTGACTGAATTTAAAACGCGTCAGAAATATTCGATCGTAAGCCGTATTATAAATACAATTCTAATTACAGCCGAAATACGCGAAATTCAACGTTATTTCGCGGATTAGTTTATGTATAATCATTATTTGACACCGATGATTAGATGAGCTCTCGTCGTGTTCGGTTTCGGTTTTGAACAATTTCATTTTCAGTAGAGTCTAGTGTCGAACAAATAATCGATAAATTTTGTACTGAAAATCTTTGTTTTTTTTTTTTTTTTTGAAAATAAATTCGAGCTTTTCGGCGTTTGTCGAATGATCGTTCTGATTCCGACGAGTATCGGAAAAAAATTGTCGTACCGTCGCCAACGAATTGCTATATACGCCCGTTTTGTTTACGTCTAGGCCTGTATAGAGTATAAAATGTTTGCGTATAAGATTTTAACGAGGCAGAATAATACGAGAATAATCGGACCGACTTTGGAAATGTTTCACGTTAAAAACAATTTCGTCTACGGTTTAATGTCATTTAATTAACGTTATATTCGGGGGAATCGTAACGACCAATTAACGTGTGTTTTTTTTTTTGTAATTTTTATAAATTATTATCGTCCGCGGCTGTTTAAACGCGTTTATAATTTTTAATTATTACCGTAGTAATTACTACGAAAATTACCATAATTATTATTTATTTCTGTTTGGGTCGAACGACGATAAAAGGGGATATGACCGCAAGGGTTAGTTTGTGTTAGACACTGTTGATAGTGAAACGCCCGACTTTTTTTCATTACAACGCGTCATCTTAATTATACCTTTATCGGCCTTTGATCAACTTGACCGACGGCGCCCGCTATAATTATTAAAAATAACACGGGGCCGATATAATTTTACGCGAGGGCAAGCCGAGTTTCATAACGAAGTCGGATCGATGTTTTTGTACTTTTATTAGCAACGGGTTTTCGATATTCAGAGTTCGTCTAGCATGATTGACGACGAATGTTATTATTGTATTAAAGAAGACTAAAAATAATACAAAACGAACCAGTAGACGCGACGCGAATGACGGAATAAAAATGAAAAATAATCTCCAACCGGGTTGCAATCGAAATTAAAGAACAAAAATTACTTCGGATAATATTTTGAAAATTGTTTATTCCATTGGTTAAGTCGGCCGAATAACGTGTATTACGGTATTTCGAATTTTAATATTTGTGGTCAAAATACTCCACACATATTCACGTTCCTGCGTTTTAAACGACGAATACAACGTTAATGCGTTTTCTTAAATATCTTGGGCAGCTTTCCAAAATATTTCATGGTTCCACCTAAAACCGCGACGATAGTTCTATTATTTCGTTACGGAATATCTTTTAATTAATTTGTCTACAAATCATAATGCTATTGGTATTCGCGATATGTTTCGACTACATATTTAGGTAATTTGTTATTACATTCGCGCGAATATACTCTAGATACGCGTTCAATTCTTAAAAAATCGTAATTTCCATTTCGAAAAATCGTTTTACGGTAATATAACGATATATATTTAGTAATTCGACCGAACAGCTTGTATATTTTTTATGCGTCCAACAGTGGAAAAACCCAAAGCCTCTTTTTTGTTTTATATTACGTTACGTATATATTTTTAAAACCGACTTAGCTATATTAGTTAGAACACGATATATATTTATTGTATTGTTCAAATTGTATTTATTCTATTGTCGACAAACACAATAGTGAGATACCAAATTTTTTTGTGCGAAACCAAGTTACGTCTGAATCTTAACGGTTAATTGTATTTTTCAAAATTATAACTTTTCTCGTTTTATTCATAATTATAGAAAATAAACAAAAGCAATAAGGGACCTACAAAAACTACATTTGTCACATTTTTAAAAATATGTTTGGAAAGGCTCACGTTAAATATCGCTATATAATAACGTTAACAGGATATTGTCTTATTATTTATTTTGTAGCAGCTCTGTACACACGATATTATACATATCTTAAAAAACGAAACTCATTTTATTAAACGTTTTATGTTTTACGTTTATATTTTCCTTTATTACGCCGAATAGAATATACAAATACAGAACGGACGTATTCTGCGCCAAGAAGAAGTTATTTCCTCGTTTCTGCACAAAACAGACATATTAGAACGATTTTCAATTCGTTTATCTAACAATATTAATTGAACGTATTTGGTTTTCACGCCGATCGGTAAAGACTATTTTTTTTTAAGCGTGTTAAATTACATTTCCATCATATTATTAACCGTATTCGCGGTGCTTCACTGAATTCGAATCGTGTCGCGATAACTTAAACAAAGTATCCGTGTCTAACCCTTCTTCGAACTAATAAATATTTATATTTTTATACGCCAGCGCACGCGTGTACTCTTATATAATAACATAATACGTCATTATTATAATATAGCATTATATTTGATTATTATTATTATTATTGTAAGGTGCCCTCGAAAACGACCTTAATATGTGTATTTCGCGAGTGTTTTACTGCTAGAGAGAGAAAAATGAAGACTAGGAGAGATGGCGGTGACTACGGCGCCGGGTTAAAAATCCCTTAAGCGCATCAACTCACGAGCGTTCTTATCATTTCGCGTATCTGGCTGCGGTTAAATGGATTCACATTCATCCCCGCCTTGGCGGCAGCCCTCTCTTTCCGAGATCCGTTAATCTCCGGCCCGTGAGCTCACCTCTCCGTCACCGTCGATCCCGTTCCACGCGTCCCCCGCGACACGCGCCAGCGTAATCGTCATCGTCGCCATACAATATAACCTCCGCCGGCACACACCGATGGCCCCGTCGGGTGTCATTCTTATCTGCCATTTTTAAGACTTAACCGCACTAAGCCACAGGATACCGCGCCGTCACCTCGTTCGCGAAGATGCAACCGTCCCGAGAAATAGAATATCATATATATATATATATATATGTGTGTGTGTGTGTATAAACATAGAAAGACGAAGAAGTTATATCGCCTGTAGTGTATATATATACACATACACAACGCGCGCGCGATATTTTAACGATGGTAGTTTAAACGTACCGAGCACGCGAATTGCGACGATAATTGAGTCGACGAAAAGGATATACGAACAAAGTGTGAGTAAACGTTTTGTGTCGTTTTTTGCTTTTTGTTCGAAAGGAATCTAGTCCAAATGGACGAAAATATGTGGCGAGAACGGCGTAATGATAATAGGAATTTATTATCGAGTCTAATATTCGAGGGTTAGATTACGGAAAACCTACAGTGCCGACGAGATCACGTTTCTCACTTATGACGTCTACTATATCGCGGACAATCTCGAGTGCGCGGGAAAAAGGCGCGTATTAAACGAAAATTGATTTTAATAGTTAAACATTTAAGCGTATCGTGTATCCTATTCTCGCGTTAAAGACGAATCGTGTTCGTTTGAATACAATACGTAGAGAATATTGAATTCGGGCCGATGCGTCATTACCGATTTTCCGTCGGGAATGTTCGTCTCGAAAAACGATATTCGCCGTATATATAATAAACGAACGGCATTCAAAATTCTTCACAACATTTCTCGTTCAAACGCCGTTACTGTTCGTCGACGGGCTATTTTATAAAATCGTAAATGATATTACACGGTATATGGTTGTTGCTCATGTATCGACCACACGTACGCTACCTATTGCTATAGTTAGGAGTTCATTTCTTCGTCGCTCGTAATTGTCGTAATTGTTTCAGTCACGACTCGTTCGAAACAAACATATACGTCATGTATACGAAACGGTCATTTACAGAGCTTTGTAAATATCTTTAGAATTGTACAAAAAATAAATTTCTCTTGTCCAAAACGCGCGTATTGTTGTCCAACATTTCGAATAATATGTATTTATATACATTTATATATATATATATATACACACACACGAGTATTACAATCGATCGAGTTCGCATTGTATGCTATAATTAATACCACGGACGTGCTATACGTACAACGTAAAACGATATAAATATAAAACGATTTCGTTTGTTTTCACTTTGTGTCGCGTATATATATATATATATATATATATATATATATTTAATAACGAAATATCGATTTTTCGAATAATAATCATGAAGATTGTACATTTAGGTCTCTTCGTCGCTTTCGTTTATTGGACGCTGTTTTGTGTCGCAATTAAGCGATTAATACGTATATAATATTGTAAACTATTTTGGATTTCCCCTTACCGTGTATCTTTATAGGCGAGTACGATCGATTGCTTTTATCGGCGTTGCGCGTGTCCGCCGATCCAATAAGACCTCGGACGAAAATTTCAACGTCCGTATTTTCCTTTTCGCGTGTCGCACGCCGCGCGCGTCACGTACAATTAACGTCGGAAAACGTTACGTTTCCACGTGTCACCACCAGTGTATACAACTACAAACGTTTGTCATCGACCGTCCGTTCCCGTACAGACAAAAATCGATTTTGGCGATAACTATGGCACCGTGATTGGGTTGTCGTTAACGCGTGCCTCTCGAATTATATTTTAAATATACTCGAACAAATGTCGAAGAAACGTTTTCTATTTTTGCGCGAGTATAAAACGCGGAATCTTTTATTTAAGCCCGCGATTCTTTCGATTGACTTATTTCCCGCCCGTAAACGTGTATAATGTCTACCCACAAGGAACGTTATAATTTAAAAATATACTTTGTACATATTACATCGTGTCGGAAAATCTAAAACGTCGTACGTATTCACTTTTTTGCGCGAAACATCAAAGTCCCATACAAAAATATCACGTTATTTTTTTTCCGTTCGATTTAAATTATTTCCTTACCTAGATTTCGGCCTTTTTGGAATATGCTTTCCAACGAAATGGTTTTCAAATTATACGCATTGTATAGAACGTGTAATGGCCGGCATTAGTTATTTCCCGTAAAATTCGTTTTATAAATAATGTATAATAATACTCTCGATCGATTTCAATACAAGTCTCGATTCGCTGGATATTTCTAGTATTTGCCTTTTTTCAAATAATATTCGCGCGAACCTTTACGCCATTGAACGATGTAGGCCCGAAGCGAAACGATATTTCGGGACTAAATCCAAATCCGATTTGTATTATTGTTATCACGAGATACAGTCACGTATTAGGAACGCTATACATATTTCGAGTAATTTTTTTTAAAATGCCATATTCGTTAATATCCACGACGTACAAAAACCGATGGAAAACGATTGATTTCGAGCCACGTTCATTTTAATTAAACCGGCTTTCTACGAACGACGTTCTTATTTACCTAAATGTATAATAATTATAATATTAAATACTTGTACGTTTTAAGGTTTAATACGTACCTATTTATACGGTATTATCGTCACGCACATAAATATCGTTATATACGTTTACGCCAATCGAGTAAATGGAAAATATACGGCTCCTAAATTTCCTGGATCCTGTTCGTCGCGAGTTATAACGTAAAGAAATTCATCCCTGCCTCCTGAATCATTCGAAGAACTAAGTACTAAACCGTAGAACAAATAAAATTAAATAAAATACGGATCGTCGTATTTCCAATGAAAAAAACCATATCGAAAAACATATTTACATTTGGGTGTATATACATATACAAATATATGTGTGTGTGTGTGTGTGTGCACGCGCGTGCATCATTATTAAATTTATCGATATTATACACGGAGCTAAGTGTATGTACTTTTGGAATCAATAACAATAAATTGTGTTTTTGTTTTTTTTTTTTCGTTACCCGCGTGTCTCGGTGAAAGTTCGTTCTGCGTACGTTTTTTTCGGTGTAGATAAAAATATTATACCCAAAATAAACGGGATATAAATTTACGTTTATCGAGTTGAAATTAATGTGAAATATATATATATATAGCGTACGTGTGGAAGTAATAATAATAATACGATAATATATTTCTCTACCGGTCTCGAATTTAATGAAGTAGATAATTTGATTTTCCGTGTACGTATCGACACGCGTGATCAAATATTTTTTCCGCGTTTTTCACGAGGTAACAATAACGATTATTGTCGTTGGCAGACAGAAGGCATCAAGCGGTTTAGTTTAAAAAAACACGACGGTTTAAAACTTCGAAAACAAGGACGGATCAAGGAAGAAAATCTCCGGTAAATTTTCGTTTCTACGTTATATCTGATTAACCGCCTCTCTTTTAATAACCCGTCCGCCTGCCCTCGACACGAAGGTGTTACCTGTGACTTCAACCATATAATCAGGGAATGTCCGCCACCCGACATATTACGCCATCGATTTTTCAACTCTCCGAATCAATGGCACTACGGTAATCGATCCATCGAACATCCTGAATAGCAAATTCCTTAAGGTAATCAAAGAAACTATTAAATACTTTAAATCTGCTGGGTTCTTCGTTTAGTTTCTTCCGTATTTTATTTTATTACTAACACTATTATTATTATTATTATTATTATTATTATCGTTATTATTTTTCCTTCTCGTATATTGTATATATTCTAGTCTAATTGTAAAAATTTTTGAGCTATATAAATGTAATATCGGAAGCTCATGAAAGTAAAAAAAATTTAGATTAAAATAATAATACGTTTTATCGTCGGTCGTATCGAGAAATAGGTACGCGGCTCCATTTAACGCGTATCAATAATAGTACGTTCGCACAAGTTTAAAAACGTCCGACAGACCTTGTTTTTTGTGAAAACGGCGTACTCTCGACGCGTACATTAAATACCCGCGTACCGTTTAAATTTACCGCCGTTCCGCTTTCAGCGCGGAAATCGATATATTTTTATTTCGGATATTCCGCCGACGGTTTTGCGTTTTCCCGAACGTCGCGCTGTCTTTAAATGCTTACAGCCCGCGGACGCGACGTCGTACTAATCACGATAATTCGACGCGTTTTATCGACAAGCGCTTTAGCGAAAGATTGAAATGTATTTAATAAACCGCTCGAATTCGATTACACGCCCCGGCCGTTTGCGGCTTTGCCGATAATATTTTATTCGGGTCGGCATTAATTGCACGGAGTCGGCGAGTTATATCCAAACGCAATTTTATGTTAAGCGCCCATCGGATGGTTAATTCGATGACGTATTCACGATATCATAGTTTTTGTTTGTTTTACAATTTCCGACACGGTAGAAACGGAGAATAACGTGCGTGTATGTATACAGCGAGCAAAGAATGAACGAAAGTTCCGTGTGCTATATTTTGAATTGTTCGCAAGAGCGTTTTCCGTACTCCGACGTTGTATATTCATTTTTTAACGTAACTTATTCCGAAAAAAATTTCAATTATCTCGACATTTTATATAGTACCGGATTATTATTTTTGATTCGCGTTTATTTTATCATATACACATTTATATAAAATAAACGCAACAAAAACGGAATCGCCGTCTTGTTTTAATCAAATATAGTCCGCAAATTGTAATTCGGTATTTTTGTACCTTCGTTCTACTCTTTAAAATATAATACACCGAGCGACTAAAAAAAAAAAACTAATCACAATTTAAAATACTAGAATTTAAGTAACGAACCGTTTCGGTATGTACAAAATCGTAATAAAAGTATAAGTTATTTTATTTCATAGGCTGTCCAATTTGTTTTAAAATTCGTAAAATCGTTATATTGTCGTAAAATTATCGGACAGACGGCTAGTGTTATTGCTAATAGAAAATGTTCACAACATCGCGTTACTCGTAAGGACTAAATTTATTTGAACAAAAGTGTTAGCCGAAAAAGTCCTACGTAACTCCGTACCGATAAGTAAACGTGGTAATTACTATTTGTCCATTCGTTGTTCGTAGTATGAACATTGTTTTTAGTTCAAAAGACGCGCGTTAAAAAGGAATCGAAGATTTTTACGTAAAAATGTATAAGGTACATTATAGAATTTTTCGATCCTCGGGTCGCGGATATGTATATATTAAGTTATCGAGTAATAGTTCAATATTGTCCTTTTGTAACGTTGATATTTGTTATTATTATTTGTTACCGGTTTTTCGCGAAAAAATATACGATCGATTCAAGCGATTTCGAAATGTCCAATTCGTGTATCGATAAGTCGCCGCCGTCGTTTGGACGTAAATGTTGTAAATGTCAAACGCTTAGGAAATGATTTATTCGAAAATGTTTCTCGAAAGTTGAAAAACTATACGGCGAACAATATTTTACACGTGTGTATAACACAAACGCGCGAAACCGAACGGCGTGAAGTACGGCCTGTTTTCTATAAATCAATCGGAATGTATACGTAGATTTGAGTGCGGTGATCGAGGAAAAATCACTTGATTGGTTACATGATCAAGCGGCCGAAGTTTCGCCCCCGCGAAACTTTGAAATAAATGCGTGTTTCACGCAATCTGTCAGCGACGATATCGCGCCCGTATACACAATGAACATTACATAATAAACGACGGATTGTAAATACGGGCATTGTAACGCAAATGTTTGGAATGACATTTGCAAAAAAATCAATCTTGCAACAATCGGCCGAAACCGAATATTATTCAAACGTAATACAATACATACACACACATAGCTACGTGTACACGTATAATATACTACACGAGGTCCGATAAAACGTCGCTATATAAAATCGTTAGGTTCCGTAATAAAATATTACGATCGAATACCGATGCCGACGTATTGGGTTGTTACGTCGACATATTATATATTATATATACGCGTTGGGCGCAAATCGAACGTTGAAAATATTTCGAACGGAGTAATTTTTCTCATCAGACGAACGACATTATTCAAAATTTGTAAAACGTGAGTAATCGTCATACTTGCGCACGCGTGTGGATATCGTACAATATTACATATGTGTGTATGTGTAAGCGCGCGCGCTCAATAAGCCGACTGTTTGAGTAATTTTAACGTCAAGCCAAGACGTATGAGCCCCAAATTCGGAAAACAGACGAAGAAAAACACACTCCGCGTAACACGTTCGAAAAACATCGACCGATTCGTCTACAGACGCGTTATAACGTGTTCGCTTTCGATACGTTTTTCAAGTCCCGAACGTTTTGTTATTTTTCGATTCATTTTCCTTTAAACGTGTTTCTAAAAATCTGAAATTGACAACGCACCGTACCATTATGTACGGCCGGATTCGTATACATATATAACGTCGTCCGTTTCAATACGCGCGATTCTTCGGCGTTGGTATTAAATTTTTTCGGCTTTTCCCCCTCCCGATTAATTTTAATCGCCGCGAATTAATTAACCACATAAATCGCGTTTGAACTGCTCGTATCCGTTGATAAAATTTCGTACGAAAATAATAATAATTACGAATAAACGAACGAATTCCCGCGTGCGTGCGCGCAGTCCTATTATAATAACAATAAAAACTGATTTATCGGTTACTACGCGGGATAAAAAACTCGGGGGAAAAAAACTACTAATTCATGCACCACGCGTGTTCGTATCGACTTTGCCGACGTCGTTTTTGCGGCCTGATTAACTGTGCGTCACTGTCACGAGCACCTGATCGCGGCCGCGTACTTGTTTAGAAGTTTTTCGACACGTGCCGCGGAGTCTTTGTCGTCATTCGGATTGGTCAAAAAAAAAAGAACCCCCGCTGGACAGATCGATCGAACGGCGTGCACACGTGCGTCCGTAGAAAAACATTTTTTAAAAAACTGTTCGTGCAGCTTAATTACGACTATTCCGAGGCGGTTTGTCGCATCGGTTCGGGAACTTACGGGAAGACGATCGAAAGTTATTTATTTACATATTATAAAGGGAAACGAAAACATCTAAACGTAATAATTAAAAAAATCGAACGTTCGTAATGGATAGTGTTCAGTTTTACTCTCGATTATATTCGCACAATTTTATGGAAAGTCGAATTCGCCGTTACATTATTATATTACATTTAATAGCGAACGCATATTTACGTCTAGTAAAATAAGGAATATTTTTTAACGCTTAGATTTCGACACATAGATAACGAATGGGTAAATACAAAACAACCGGTTTGAAAGTGAGTAGTTCGTGTGACTAGCGACGTGGTTAATAATCGACGTATTATTTTCGGTTGCGTGTACGTATCTCGAACAGAGCATTTTAAAGTATCACGTTCAATACCTACAAACCCTTTTATCGCGATAGTTTACACGTACACCGATTAATTCGCACAATTAGGAATTAAGTACATTCGTGTAGTTAAAAACTATCTCCTACAGAATATTTAAGTAAACCTACGAATTACGTGTTTCGACATATTGTTTGGTTGCCCATACAATATTTTATAGGGACACGAACTCCTTTATGTTCGAAACATCATTTTTTTATTATGAAGTACCGTATACGGTTGAGCCTAATTACAAAATCGTTCGGATATAAAGAAAATAATTAGCATATAAATGTGCACGCTGAGGGATACGGTATGTGTGTACGTTAACATTTTTTCTGGATATATTTTACCGATTTTTAATAGAATATTTTATAATTTTAATAGTTTATATTAGCGCCGTAAAACCCTAAAAATTCGTTTTTGAGTTATAACTTATAAATACGTAATATTATGCATAATATAAAGTAACGCGAGTTTCCGTATAAATAAATAAATATATATTGTAATAACGACATTTTTTTATAACATTTTATGTCACGTACGATAATATGGTTGTGTATTTTGGTTTTGGGGTTTTCAGTGATATACGGGTATTATTTTTTTTTAACTTTTTTCGCGTAACACGTTTTTTGGGGGTTTAAAAGTGTGTCGAATATTTCCCGACTCTTGTGTACGTTGGGAATCGATCATAATTAAGTTAGTGTATATTTATTTACTTTTTATACGAAACATTTTCGGGATGGGTCTAAACGAAAAAAAACTACGACACAACACGCCATAAATGTACGTTACAAAAAGTTGCCGTGGCCACTAACCAGTCGATCGAACGATTTTATTTTAAATCTCATATTGGGTAATGTCGAGCAAAAAAAGATAAAAAAACATCGGTGTAAATAATTTATTTTTATTATAACAATAGACGGCGCATAGTACGTCGTTATATTATTTAGGAGCGTGAATACAGACGCGGGAAGCTAAAAAACATTTCACCGTCTTCGACGTTAGCTAAATAGAAACGAACGTTTTGTTTTCTGGATAGTTTTTCTTATTATATAAGGTTTTTTTTTTATATCGACATCGAAACGGTTTTCGTCCAAAAAACTTACAATGTCCGTCGCGTTTTTAATCGGCTCACGTGTGTTACGGCCTATTAATCGATATTGCGATTGAGATTTATCGACGTGACGGCCGAACAAATGTTTAACTTTGCCAGCAACCAACCACCTGTCCGAACTCCGAACTTACTTTGGTGTACGTTCCGCGAATTTACCCCAGGCCGAAGTTTCGCCACTCGGTAAACATATTATAATTTGCACGGTTTACGGCGGTGGTTTTAGGTGTATCCAATAACAATTCAGAACGAGGTATTTAAATAAATAATTCGATAATGTCGAGACGTCGTCTTACGTGGCAATCGCGTGCCTTAATTATTGCCGACGGTGATGGCGGTGGTGGCGGTGGTGGGAGGGGGAAGAGTAAATGGCTACAGCGGCGCAACATCGTACGTTTTTATTATGGGAGAACTTTTTCATATTTTATTCGCCGATAATAATATATTGTATTATTACTACGGTAATTTATGAGTATGCGCGCGCGCGTATGTGTGTATTACTGTTAGATTTTATACGTTCAATAACAGCGTATACTGTTTATATTGTTTCTGTCGGGCGTGTATGAAACGACGTGCAATATTCCTATATACGGATGGCCGTTCCGTTTTCAATATTGTTCGACTTGATAGCGGGAATTGCGCCATAGAATTTCACGAATTCTCGAAAATAACGTTTCGTCGAATTATTAGAACGAACGTATTTCAATAAGGCGCCATGTCTACGTATTGTATTCCAACGCGGACGTTTGTGCGGCAATAACGTACGACGATCTATCTGCAGCGGCCGCCGTTATTGATCCACGCGTGATCTAGGCGTTCCCGAGTGTTCCGAGCCGGTCGCACGGACTAGCGGGAACGCCGGTGTTAGGACGCTACCATATTTTCGCGTAGTAACGAAAAGACGACCAGGGGGGGGAGAACTGTAGCCGTACGTATTTCGCACGGCGTATTATCCGACGGCGCTTAAACGACTCGCGGCAGTTATTTTCGAACGTTAGTTACAAATACGTTTTTGAAGACATTCCAGTAGAGTTGAAATAAGCGAAGCGACAACCACTTTACCCGATTTTACGCGTTATTTCCCGAAAATATAGAAATATAAATACATTTTCTTATTCGGCTTTTAAACAAGCCCGCGTTAAACATTCCACTGCAATGCTTTCCGTCGCTTACTTAATACGCCTTTCCAGTACCCGGAGACAACTGAAATGAAGATGAGATTCTATTTCATACGTGAACTTTCGAATATTCTCGTTTTTGAACTTTTATACCAACTCCGTATGAATATAATAATAAAAAAAATCGACTAATTGATTGTATATATATATATACACATATTTTATAATTGACACGATTTTTTAATATAAACTATATTATTTAATTATTTTTGTCTTTTCAATTTTCAATTAAGTAATTTTTAGCCGACTAATTATGAAGTTGGTTTTTAAATCTATTGACGAAAATCTAATTTACTAAATTATGTTTTCGAGAAAATTTTAAGCAACTTTACTTCTAATTAATTACTATTTAATTTTTAATATTTTAATTTACGTAGTTATTTATATATATTATTACATATTTACCTTGGTAGATACCTATATTAAAAAACTGAATTTAAAGATAAATACGATAATATCCAATTTAATAAATTTCTTATGATTATTATATCAATTATTTCCCAATTTCAATATATAATCATATACTCGTTAAATTTAAACCACGTGCACTGATATAAAAACATTTTTGTTCCGAAAACAAATACAAAATACAAATAATTCGGTATTATTACGTAAAATAGAAATATTTTTTATATTGGCCGAAGCTTTCCTATTTTTTCATTTAAAATAGAAAAAATTATAAATATTTTTAGTTTTGTTTTAACAATTATTTTATAGCCCAAAATACGTACAAATTAACGTCGAAATTGTGTTAACACGTCAGAACTATATTGAAAATGTTATCGATAACGTGCAATATTATAAAAAAAACCTTTTTAGCGTATATACTGAATAATTGATGAAAAAAACATACTCCGTACCACATATACGTATGCATACATCTTTACTTTACGATTTAAATATATTACTTTATGTTCTGTTTATTCTAACGTAACGTAATATATGAAATTTAAAAAAAATTATCGTTAAAGAAATACCGTTTTATTGCCCCGTACACGGTTAAAAATAAAAGTATCACGGAACACACATTTTCCAATCCGTAAATGTAGTCAAAACCAACTTACCCGTTTAGGTTACTATATTACACACACACAAACATACGATTGACTTATTAGCGAGTAATACATATATTTAAAATAATAAGTTGGTATACTTCAAATGTAACGGTTAAATATTAATTCGAATATGTTATAATACGCACAGTATACGTAATATATAAGATCGAATATATATTTTAAAAGGGTATGCGCGTTACATTATTACCGTGGAAATAGATACGCGTATGCCTAATGTGAAGTAATGTTTTCCGATTTTTATAAAACATACGTCTCGCACTCTTTAACGCTCCAATATATTTTTCGTATCATGGGTAGAAAAAAGATGTAGTTACGAAAAACTATAGATATGCGTAATATATATGTTTACGATTTTATTAGTCAGACGTATTTATATTAAGCGTATATTATTATCCGCTCGAATATACTAAAACCCAAACGGTTAATATAATTATATAACAACGGGGTGGTCGAATCGACTTTTAATTTGTTTTCCATTCGTTAAAATAAAAAAACGCTTTTTATTTGCGAGAAATTTCGATTACGCTACTCTATGAACTTATAATAAAAATAATAATAATATCAGTAAACGCGAGTGATATACGTAACCCGCGTATAGATTTCACCGATCGGAAAAAAAAATTTAAAAAAAATTGTAATTCCAAACAATAAATAAACGGTCGAGTTTGAATAATAAAACGGGCGTACCGTAAATAATATAATTAATTCAGTCACGTTTTATTTCGAGTATTCCCATTTGGGTTTGAAATTAATGATATAAAAATGAGTATAATAAAAAGTCGGAGAAAAAGTTATCATTTTTAAATTAACCATATTGACGTACTTTTTTAACGTTTATATTCGTTTAAATTCTTATTACCCCCTTAAATTAGAATACAGACGGCTTCTTTTTATCGTTTATACTTCTCTATAGCGTGGTAAATTTTCCTAAATATTCAATTTGTATTTATCGTAATATAATATACAAAAGAAATGATTTGTAGATAGCTGTTTCGTAAAAATCCATCCTAATTATTATTGGGAATTCCGACGGGACAGGCAAAATGAAACGCTCATTTTCAATAACCGTTAGATAATATTCTCGGGTTTTAATTAAATCCGCCAAAAAAAAAAAATAAATCAATTATTTAAATTCGTCTTCCGCGGCGTATTTGGGTTTCTTTTGGAAAATAATATAATCTTTGAATAAATTAGCCGTGAAATTAAGTTAATTTTTTGAGCATATCGTTATGCAGCTACGAAAACGAAGAATAATATAATTAAAAGTGTATGACGATAGTGTAATTAATAAACGTCGGAGCAATACAAAACGGTGCCGTATAATACATTGCCTAAGCCGTTCGTCTTTTAGATATCTCGCTGGCTCGAGTTTACCCATAAAACGTTCTAACACGTCCCCTTGGCCAAGAGGATTCTTAACTGTCCCAATGTGGAAAACCTATTAAAATATTAAGGCGATACGTGAGCTAATATAAAACGATAAAACGGTAATCTATGTATATATATATATATACACAATTGGAAAATGTGAATGTTTGTATTCAACGAGAATTGGCGAGATTTTCCGAGAGTAATGGAACATTTAAATTAGAAAATAATAAATTAACGAAAAATAACGTTTTCGAAAATATATAGAAAATGGAATCGATACAGAAAGAAAGAGAGAGAGAGAGAGAGGAAGAGAATGAGTGAGAGTAATCGAAAATAATTGGAGTAATATCGTATAAAAAGTGCCGTTCCCGCGGTGAAAGATAACAAATGATTTCTCATTATCGTATGGACCGTAAAAGAAAATGTACGAGCGCCCGCACACAATTACGCCGTAGTGTCGCGTTTGAAAAACATTCGAGTTTTGGCTGCGTTCGACTCGAGAGGCGGACTTAGAAAGTCGTTACTTTCGCTCCGGGGAAGATATTGTTTTATTATTTTGTTTTCGTTTCGCGGCGTCTCACACGCGAGCGTTATAACGCATAAACGAGATAATCTCATTCCATCCCTCCGGTAAAACCCCGTCCACCCACCCTTTCACCGATTTTTCTTTCTCTCTCATTTTAAATATATATATATATATATAGACACTTTTATTATAAGTAATTTGCGGTCGGACGGCCGGAGTGGATACGAATCGATGACAAAACGATTTCGTCGTTATTTTCCGGCGACTTCCGAGACTTCCGCCATTCCCTTCTCCCTTATCCACCACCACCGGAAACACGCCTAAATTTATCGGACGCCCTCTTTCACGCTATATAACGTATTAAATGATAGAACACTCACCCGAAGCCAAAGCGAACAGCAACACGAGCAGGCAAGCGAATGCGGCGGCCGGCATGCCGGGCTTAGTCGTCCGAGGCGGCTCCATCCACGCCGCGAGCGCGTCGTCTCTCGCACTCCTCGGTCCGTTACGATTGTAGTAACTGTGGCGGTTACGTGCGACGGGAAAACGGGACGGGCAGACGACGTGGACGGTAAACAGCGTCGTTTCCGGTGGCGGTCTTAAATCGCGCGATGGTCACAAGCGACGACGGTGTTTCGTTATCGCGGCCCTGAGGGTTTTCTGTGATGGTCAACCGGGGCGTGTAGGACACCGCGGGAAGATCGCGCGGACTGTGTCGCCGAATCGTCGCGGATGTCCCGAGGCGGTCGTCGTCACGCAGTGTGCGCGCTCGGTGCGGTCGCCGACGTGGTACTGACGGCGGAGTCTCGTCGGCGATTCTCGCGCGCGGAGGCGGTAACGACGGGAGAACGTCGTCGACGCTGCCGCCGCCGGACGGGACGAGATCGGCGGACTGTGCCCGAACGTGGCCGCCCGTAATACGGACGCGGTGTAACATAATAAGTTGTACCGAATAAATCGGCGTTTCGTGTAAAAACCACCGGCAATATTCGTTATAGACACGTTCGTAGTAGTTAAGCGCCACGAGATTTCGGCCAAAACCGAACGTTTCGTCGCCAATGTTCAATTTCGAACGATACACATTAACGATGCCCGGTACCGATTCAAGCGCGATTCAATCGACAAATGCGGCTCGTGTCCGACAAAATAAACTTTCGGTTTTTTAACGCCACCGTTATTCAATAGCTTCTACGTATATATTCCGGGTAGATTACGTCGTCGAAAGTTTTACGATGTGGGTGGGGCCGATCTGCCTCCTTGGGCCAAATAGCCTAAAAACCCGTCCGGTAATGCTCGTAATTCTTAGACACCTCGACGCGATTATAATCTTCTACACGTTTTCGCGCGTTCAAACGTACTCCAGAGACGTTAGCACGCCTAAAAACAACTTTAAAATTAACTCGACGAGTTTAAAACGTTCTTGGTCCTAATACTGTTAAATTTAACTAGCCCGGAAGACTTAACGCTTTACTTTACCGTATATTAAGTAAAAACACGGTTATGGTCTCGGACGAACAATAGTAATTTAGTATTAACAGACGCACGACGGAAGGCAGAGCGCGCGGGGCCTTACAGCCCAAAACCAACGCAGTTTCCTTAATCTTCATAATATTCGGATATAAGTCTATGATGGATATCGCGAATGGGAACGAGGTAGGCAACATCGCAACGTCGACTGGAATAAAGTATATACGAACAGGTTTTCTGTACTCTGTGTAGCGCAAATTGGACACATTGTACGTTTCGCGATGTATACAGAAATGTTTGTACATTTCGCGAATTCTTATCTAACCGAGGTAAAGCAGCTGATTTCGCCGACAAAAGCTTTGTTATATCTATAAATAACATATTAATCCTGGACGATATTTATCTTATTCTGAAAAAAAAATATATTTGACCCGGTAGAATTATAACGACAAACTAAAATTCGTAAAAAAATAACAAAATATTAAGCTACTCGTCGTAGTTGTTAAAATCGAAAAGATTTTCGTGCATAATTTTAAAATCAAAACGTTAATCGGTAATAAGTAATAAATAATAATGTTTTTTTTTTCCATATTACCTACGTACTTTTAGCATTTTATATATACATAATGCCGTCGGCAAATTATAAATTAAATCTTAGTGATATTAGATTCAAGATTCTAGATCAATTTTTAATTGGAAAATGATACGTGCTTTTGTAGAGTTATATAAAATTTTGTTAAGTACAATTATATTTGAATTTAGGGGTAAATTGTCTTAAATAAAATCCGGGAAAAAATAATCGACGGCGCTAATTACCCCAAATTGTTATAGAATATTTCGAAAAGTTGTCGTTGAAAGAGCGATTATACGAAACATATTTTTTTCACCGATTGTAGTTTATACGAACAATTTTTGTTATATAATGGTAACAGTCAGAATCAAATAATTATAAACCCGTACGTTTGTCGATGAGCTGTTGTTTATCTCCCTTTTACCTTGAAACGTTTCACGTATATAAATATATACGCTGGTCGTCTTTTTGCTTTACGATTTTGAATTTGATTTGCCTTTTCTTCACTTCTCTTTCGTACACACGTACCGTTTGGCGCTCAAATTGCGTGATACGCGCTTTGTTATACAATATACACCAAAGAAAATATCATTATAATAGCTGGTCTTACGTCGTACGTAACCGGGCGTGTACAATAAAAAGATCAACGGTGTTTTCGAGTCGATTGAAGTCTCTTACGTTTTGCGTTCGCGTCGCGCGTCTTTCTTTGTTCGAATTTCAAAAGCATCCAAGTCCGTCGTTTTTGTTCCGCGCCCGTGTTTGGTATATTATTTCATCGTACACATCGTTTCTTCCTTGTTCGAAACGTGCACTTATACCGCGCAGCAATATCGACCTATTATCACGCCCGACGCGATCCAAAAAAAAAAGAACTAACGCCATCGACGTTTATCACTCGGCATTGTATTGAAAACATACGCAGTACTCGAATAACATTCGTTTTTCTACGAAACACGTAATACGCGCAACATACGTACGCGTATTCGTGTCGTATACGGGTAAACGGACGCGCGAGTGTGTATAATAATAGCGACAATAATAATAATACGTGCGCCGCTATCGTAATTGTCCGTACACGCGTTTCGGCATGTTTCATCTCCCAGGCGATAAAAATATTCGACAGACGGAGGGAAACATCTATAACGCGTCCCACACACGATTGATATTACCGGAGTGTCTCCCACGGACTGTGCCGGAACGCGCGAATTACTAGCCAAAGCCGCCGTGGAATTCGACGACGTTTCGTATGCTCCGGTTAACACGTACCGTTTTTTTTTTTTTT